>BLKR01003106.1:0-160919 GCA_011170035.1 Teleogryllus occipitalis
CTATCCTCACCCCTTACTTACACACACTTACACTACACTACCACATACGCCGGGAGACCAGTCAAGAGCTTAGAGCTTGTCCCGGCTGTGGTTGTGCCCACTGGTGGGAGATACCTGATTGAGGAAAATCCCGTAGCGCGGCTCCGACTTTGACCATCTAGCGGAGGAAGATCTCCGCCACATCCAGAGTAAAAAAATATGCACTACACTTACGGAACTAATGACCTTGGCAGTTGACGCGCTCGGAATCACTTACCAATCAATCAGCCTTCTGGGTGAACCGCAGTTACTACAACTGTTGTCCTGAGCGATCTCACCCTATCAAGCATAGAAGTTCTAGTGTCGTTCTGTACGGTTTTGCCTGACGTTCACGAACTTAAACGATGAACATTCGATGCATTTGTATTTGAATTACGATGGAATCAAGTGTTTATAATGATAATATGCACTCGAGAAATTGATTGTCAGTTTCTCATTTGGGAGTGACTACTAGCCTCGCTATTGGTAGCCCACGCCTGGCCATCTCAATAACTCTACAGCCGCCTGTATTTTAGTTCCTACTGGAGGGTGCGAGGGGGGGGGGGCAATCAGAGTCAGATCATTATCTCGAGGAGCCCAAAGCATGACCAAACTATCCGTCTCCCTAATAATATTGATCATATATTTCAAAATAAACATGAAATTAACTATACTATTTGCAAATTTAATTATTAGTATTAAAACATTTGAAATATGTATAAACTAATAAAGATTTTTATTGGGGGGGGGCGTTAGCACGTGCTTCGCTTGCACGCCCATCCGCCCACAGGCCCTGGGAAGGGCCCAGGCGCCGCTTCGCGCCGCCCTTGACCGTGAGGCGCGCGCGAGGGCGCCGTCGTCTGCGGAGGTCAGCGGGCCACCGCAGCGAGCCACCGCAGCGGGCCACCGCAGCGGGCCACCGCAGCGGGCCACCGCAGCGGGCCACCGCAGCGGGCCACCGCAGCGGGCCACCGCAGCGGGCCACCGCAGCGGGCCACCGCAGCGGGCCACCGCAGCGGGCCACCGCAGCGGGCCACCACAGCGGGCCACCGCAGCGGGCCACCGCGGCGGGCCACCGCAGCGGGCCACCGCAGCGGGCCACCGCAGCGGGCCTCCGCAGCGGGCCACCGCAGCGGTCACGTGTTCAGTCACGGAGCAGCACCTTTTTCATGTTCTTCGTATCAGAGAACTGTTGGACTGTGTGTACACGCACTATTCTATGTTTTTGCAGTTTCCGTGGAGACTGATTAAGTTAAACTATTTAACTCATAGTAATGTTATCAGGAAGCATTTTTGTTGTTCGTGAGATGTGTGCGTGCACGCTTCTCACGAACAACGAAATTAAGTCGTTTTCTTCAGAAGCATTTTTGCTGCTGCACGCCACTCGTCCTCTACTATTTACTGTCTCTCTTCAAGTGATTTTTGCTGTGATAACTGATAACAGAAACTTACGTAATTTCTCGGTTGAATCTGAAAATTATTTGAATTTTATTTTCTGAACGCGTAGAGTGTAAATGCAAGATTGACATATTTGATGTAGTTATAGGTCAAATGGGCTTGGCATGGAGTTGATATTATAGACTGTGATACGAAGCGTCTTCTGAACGACAGTCCCATGCCTTCTGCACCGTTACACGGTAACATGTACCGTGCGTGGAGATTAGCAAATCATTAAATAATGTTATTTATTATAAGCTAGATTTTTTAATCAATTTGCAACCATTTTGCATTTGCTTCTCGTACAAAGATCCAAGCTTTGTCAGTCATCTGATTCCTCCGACCCGAACGTCTTATCACAAACTCATTACTTTCTTTATTATTTTCTTGTTGATCAAAGTAACAAACGAACAGTACTAATTAGAATATAAAAGTTCTTTCTGCTGTTATTAAATGACCGTAATTCTACGAAGAAAGACTTTCATGACGAATGATAGCCGGAGTAGGCAAAGGGTACAGCTGATAAAATCACTGTCACTCACTGTCCCAAATTGTCTTACGCCTAGTGTGGTTAGGAACACCAGGGAGGTGATGAATGCTGCAGAAAATGCAAAGAACAGAGTGGATCACGGATCCAGCACCAATAAAGACGAGGTGATGGCGCGGTGTCGGAAGGGGTCATTGAGTCATTGCCGTTGCTATTGCAATTGCAAGAACGAATACATCGAAGGAGTCAGGAAACAGCTTCCTGCGAGGTGAGTGGCACTGCTTAAGGCTGATAAATTGCAAGACAAGGGACGAGGCGATGCTGCAGACGATTGTAACATGCAACAGAATGGACGCTAATGGCTGCTAACAGCACTGCCATTGTCTCCGTAACGACTCAGTCGTCAAATCATTCGGCCTGAGCGAACGCTGGCTACGGGATCAGCCGAGCGTCCATGTTACGGAGTCTCAACTACAAATTAATTCATTATCTTATCAAAGCAATTACGTCGACGGTTTTCTGATTTTCGAGAGGATCTCTAACTATTTCTATTTTTGAGAGTTGTAGTAGTGTTGACGAAATAAAAATCTTTAAATGTATAATGTTTATATCAGTATCTTTGTTTATTTTACTAGTGAATGACTGGAAGGATAATATTAAACAGAAATTACATTTAGTGTATACTTCTTTTGAGTCATATTTTTTAGGTAATTTTGAAGTTGCTCCACAATATTAGTGTTAAAAAATATCTTTGAAGTTGAAAACGATCAGATGGAACGGACTTTAAAATAATTCTTTCGTAAGGGAATTTATTATATTTTTTCGTTTGATCTAATTCATCATAAAAAGATACTGACGAGAGGTAGCCACGCTTGAAGAGGTAGAGAGGACGACCACAGGGGCCTATTTTTGGGCTGTTCCGAGCGAGGTCAGAAACATCTCGTTATTATGAGTGCTCACCAAGGTCGCGCTCTGAATTTGTGTGGGCTTATGATGTAATGTGTGTTTTGCTGTGTTATGCTGCAAATTTTAAGCTCTTTGAAGGACTATAGACATGGAAATGGAGATTCTAAACTCTCCTGTTTCTCTTTCATTCATTTATTATCGCTTTACAGGGCCCTAAACTTCTGTAGAAGATTCATGTACATATCTTTTCAAACTGTTGCCACACAAAACTAACTAGAATATTTCGAGAGAGGTTTTTCAAACCATTTTAAAAGGTGAACGCTACACGAATATACTAAAGAAACACTATAGGATAAAATGGTAAGAATATGTCAAACTTTTTCATTTTTATAAAAAGGGCTTACATTTTTTGTAATAGTGAAATAAAAATAATATTTTTTCAAAACGTAATAATTAGAACGGCACCTCTTCAGCTAATGGTTTGCAATTAAACGTGCAAGAGTTTTCTGAAAGTTTTCAATTAACATTCACGAAGGAATTCTTACACATGTTCTTTGATGTAAACAAAATTAAGTTAAACGCCCATAGCGATGACGAAATAGTATGAGCATATAAATATTTAATATTAAAACTATTAATATGATTTTAGGGCCTCCAGTTTTAAGTATATTAAGAAAAACGAATAAGACAGAGTACATTACGATGTGGAAGAGACAACTTAAGTTGAGAAATTGCAGTTATCATAATTTTAAAATTTAGCAACTCCCACTTCAAAAACTGATTTGAGAATTCTGGAAATCATGAAGCAAGTACAGCAGTCTCTTGATAACTTAATTGCCGACATTTCAATTGCTCATACGTCATCCTACACATTCAAACGGCGTCTCAAGCGGTCAGCGTGATAAAGCTCAACGGCGATAACTCTGTAACTTTTACTTTTTTGTACTTCTTTTTCTTATTTCTCGTATCCATATCTGCTTTTTCTTGTTTTAATATTTTTTTCTCTTTACCATCACTATTTTTGACTATCTCTCTGTATCTTCTTGGGTCGGTCTCCTTTCCGTCCCTTTTACCCTCTCTCTCTCTCAATTCCCTCCCCCTTGCCCCGTCCCGTCCGCTTTCCCTGTTCTTCGAATTCTTAGTTGCGATTTTGTTCTTTCGCGCCTTTGCCATTAACGATACGCCATTACACTGTCGTACATTGTCATTTACCATATATGAACGAATCACGTTTATCTGATGTTGTCCCGATGTTCTAAAAGTCTCCAAATTTGCAAGAAATCTACCGTTGAGATTCCCATCCCTGTGGGGCAATTTTCAGGAGACCGCTGCATGAAATCATTCCCCCCCCCACGCGCACAGAATAGAGAGAAAGAGAGCAGCTACGTACCCGAGCGAGGCCGAGGCCGAGGTGGAGGTCGGATTTCCGGGCCAGAGTCGCGCGCCCCGGAGGCCGCCAGCCGTGGGCGAACGCATGGAATCGACTCGCCTCGCCTCGCGCGGGCTGGGCGAACGCATGGAATCGACTCGAAGCACGCGACCTTCTCGCCTCGCCGCGGTCGCACGTGGCGCCTGGAGTACGCGCACAACGTCTCGTCACGATTAATGAGACCTCTGGCTGATAGGCGTTATCGCCGGGCGGCGCTGCAGCGCCCGCAGCGGCCGGCGCCGCACCTCGCGACGCCGCACCGCGCCCGCCACTGCCCACCCGGCCTCTGCGGCCGCCGCGGCGCGCCGGGGCGATAGCGGAGCGAGCGCCGCGCCTATCTGCCCAAGACGTTGCCCCGGAGCAAAGACTCCTCCTTCTCCCTCCCAGCCTCTCCGGTTCCACAGCACTTGATAGGGAGGCCGAATCGGCGGTGGGCCTTGAAACCCCTTTAAATGAAAATAAAAACTACCTACGGACACACGTAAACGCAAACAAAAGTAATTATGTGCATACGTTAGATCAAGAGCCTTGCTTCAGTTGATTAACGGGTCGGCAAGATGAATAAAAATATCGTAAATGGAACTATGTCGGGGAAGTATAGTACAAAATGTTAATATAAAAAATAATAATAAATGATAAGAAAAAGCAGGAAAGTCGGGAGAAGCGGATTGATAAAAATGGCAGAAGAGGCAAACAAAAGTAGGAACAATTATAAAATTGCCAATTGGATAAAAAGAAAGATTGTTTTTAATTACGTTTTATTTTTTGACTAGTATTGCTTTAAACATGCTTTGTATCAAGGAATTAAGACGTTTAAACTATTAGGTAAAACTCATATTTTGTGACAAATGGGTATTGGAGCTTTATCCCTTCAAAAGGGGTAGCGCATAGCGCCCGAGACGTCGTGCCGTGAAGAAAAACTATTGTGGAACAAAAAAATATATCCATTAACATTAACTTGTTTTCAATCCTACAAGGCCATTTAAATACTTCTTCCCAATAAGAAGAATGCGCGAATAAGAAGCCGGCCAAGAGCGCCTCCTGTTGTCTGCTGGTTCTTCGTGCTGAGGCGGTATGGGAGCAGTGCTGTTTACTGATAGTGATGCCTGTGAAGTTGTGGTGGTGGTGGTGGCGGCGGCGGCGGAGGTCGTGTGTACCTGTGCGTTGGGGGCAATGGTAGGGGTAGCGGAGAAGATGCAAATGGAGGTAGTGTTGCTGGTAATGGTGACGGCAGTGGCAACGGGGTTGATGGCACTAGTGGCGGCAGCATTGGCGTTGATGATGGCGTTCGTGTTGGCGTTGGCGTTAGCGTTGGCGTTGATGATGGCGTTGTTGGCGTTGGCGTTGATGATGGCGTTGATGATGGCGTTGGTGTTGGTGTTGGCGTTGATGATGGCGTTGTTGGCGTTGGCGTTGATGATGGCATTGGTGTTGGTGTTGGCGTTGATGATGGCGTTGATGATGGCGTTGGTGTTGGCGTTGATGATGGCGTTGGTGTTGGCGTTGGCGTTGATGATGGCGTTGGTGTTGGTGTTGGCGTTGGCGTTGATGATGGCGTTGGTGTTGGCGATGACGTTGGTGTTGGCTTTGGCGCTGGCGTTGATGAGGCGTTGGTATTGGCGTTGGCGTTGATGATGGCGTAGGCGTTGGCGTTGATGATGGCGTTGGTGTTGCGATGGCGTTGGTGTTGGCTTTGGCGCTGGCGTTGATGATGGCGTTGGTATTGGCGTTGGCGTTGATGATGGCGTAGGCGTTGGCGTTGGCGTTGATGATAGTGTTGGCGTTGGCGTTGGCGTTGATGATACTGTTGGCGTTGGCGTTGATGATGGCGTTGGCGTTGGTGTTGGCGTTGATGATAGTGTTGGCGTTGACGTTGGCGTTGGCGTTGATGATAGTGTTGGCGTTGATGATGGCGTTGGCGTTGATGATGGCGTTGGTGTTGGCGTTGATAACGGTGGCGTGGGCGACGGCAGAGGCGGCCGCGCTCTGCGAAAGTCCGCCTCCTCCGTTGACGGGGAAAGTGCGGCGCCGCGCGCGATGGCGAGATCGGCCGCCCCCGCCTCCCCACCCCTCCCCCTGCCCCTCGGGGCGCCGCCGCCGCGCCGCGATCGCTGCCGTTCGCTGCGGCCGAGGGCGAGAGGCGATGCAGCGGCGGCGATCACTCACTGCGCCTCGCAACGGAAGGAGACTTGCACCGATACGCGCACCGAATGCAACGGAACGGTGACAGCATTCGTTGTCTCGGCAGGTTGCCGGCTGGGAGGTCGTGAATGACAGTCCCGACGGCGGCAGCATTTCCGACACTGGCTTTTCAGCTAGATCGAAGTCAGTCGCTGTCTGGAGGAGAATTCTAGCGGCCGGCTGCTCTGATCGGTAGTTTTCCATGGTTTCTCCGATCAACGCCACGCAAATGCCGGAGAAGTACCCTAACAAACGGGTCACGAACCGTGCGCGATCTTTTCTTCCTCTTCCTTGTCCTAACCTCAACCCTTACTTACACACACCTACACTAACATGCACCACACTACTACTAATGCCAGGAGATCGATCAGGAGCTTAGAGCTTGTCCCGACTAGGACGGTGCACCGCTGGTGGAAGATATCTGGTTGGGAAAACCCCGCGAGCCGACGGTAGCCGGCTATCACCTTTTAGGGGAGGTAGATCACCTCCACTTCCCGAAGAAGAAACAAGCACTACACTTAGGGGACTAATGACGTTAGCAGTTGACGCGTCCGGAATATCATATCAATCAACAAGAAAATCGATGATTGCCAGGAGAGTGCCATCGCCGTACTCGTACAAACGGGTCATAAACAAAGCGCGATCTTCCCTTTTTCATCTTCTCCTCGTCCCCTACCATAACACTTACACTTACATCCACTACATTACCACACGGAGCTGAGAGCTTGTCCCCGATGGGAGAGCCCTGATAGGGGAGATACGTCAAAGTGAAAAATTCCAGAAACGACCAGAAGCCGTCGACGTCAGATCTCTCCATCCAGCGAGAAAGGAGAGCAACATCTTCCCGAGATATAACACACTACCCTAGAGGAATAAAAACCTTAGTCCTTGTACAGGAGCAGCGGAAACATTATAGTGGAAGAAGACTGTACAAAATTACACGCGATGAATGTAAATTCACCCCTGAGAATCTTCTCGCTTGATGTCCGTCACTTGGCAATTGCTAGAAAACCACAAATAACATTTCATCTTTCCCTCTTTGCTGTCTAGGGTTTTGACTTGTTTTTCGGAGTGTCTGCTACCACTTTTAATGTTTTTATTGTAATATATATTCGCACGCATACCAGTTGTATTTCTCTCAACGGTTAGATTTTGACACACAAGTGTGAGCATTTCCTTGTTAGTTCATAAAACAGATTCTTTTCACAAATACAATAAAGGAAGACTCAGAGAGTGTCCGAATAATTTTCATTTTCCCTGTCTTGGAATTTGATTAAACATACCTTTTTAAAGAAAATATTGAAAAAATAACGGAATTGTATCTCTTCCATCATTGACTATCACTATTCAACAGATGTCTGTAAAAATATTTTGGACATTTCATAAATGAATAACACAAGATATGATGCTTTTGTATTTTGTCATACATCTTTTGAAATACAAATGTTAAATAAATGATTTGATTTTTTAAATAATTTTCACACATACTCGTATCGTGCAGTTTATTTTAGTGTAAATAATATGGTTATCTACATTCTAAAATGATACATTTTGCTAATGATTAAGAACATTTTATATACTGTTTTGAAATCGCAGGAGGGTTGGATATCAATTTATTTACTTTTAAGTATGCTTTTTTCACGAATCAGTGGGTTCCAAACTTCATTTCCTTTATTTTTATTTCGTTACTACATTTCAAACGAATTGCTCATAGAATCCTTACAATACCTGAAAGCACAATGAGATCCAACCAACATCGATTTCACTGTTACTCTTTTAAGTTTTATTCCCCCTTCTCTTCACCCCAATTATATAAGTACAATTAAAAACAAAACAGACGATTGGACGTTCAGTTACTGTATCTTCGGGACGAAAGCAAGTACTTCAGATATGGCAGACCTAATGTGTGATGCTGTCGTCATGTTTGATACGCCGCGCTATCAACAAACAACACCTCTTGGCCCTCAAAGGGTGAGGTAATCGTCCCGCACGTACGAATCAGAAATCGCCAGCCGGATGAGCGTTGGCTTTCAGAGCGGGCTTTGTCGATCTGTCGGGTGGCGTTGCTGCAGAGCATCACGAAGCTCGTTGCTCAAGCGCTGCAGCGCGTTCGGGTCGAGATGCGCCTTGCGCCTCGTCACGCGCGCCGCTCCCTGGTGCCGGAGCCATCCATCCCCAGCGGGCACCTCCATGGGAGGGAACGGGCCCGACAGTCAGCGCCGCACGTCCCCCACTCCCCCCGAACAAAATTAAAAATGGGACAGTTGTATTGATTGATGTTTTCGTGTTTCTGGGCATGTCAACTGCTTTGGTCATTAGTCCCGTTAATGTAGTGCATGTTCTTTTCTCGGGAGATGGAGGTGATCTTCCCCCGCTGGATAGCGAGATCCGGCGCCGACCTACCGTCGGCTAGTGGGGTTTCCCCCTAACCAGGACTCTCCCATCAGCGGGGCACCGCCCCAGCCGGGACAAGCTCTAAGCTCCCGACCGGTCTCTCGGAATATGTGGTAGTAGTGCATGTTAGTGTAAGATTGTGTGTAAGAGGAGAGGATGGGACAAGGAAGATGAAGGACAGATCGCGCGCGGTCCGTGGCCCGTTTGGTAGGGTACTGCTCCGGCATTCGCCTGGTGTTGATCGGAGAAACCACGGAAAACTACCGATCAGAGCAGCCGGCCGGTAGAATTCTTCTCCAGACAGCGACTGAATTCGACCTAGCTGAAAAGCTAGTGTCGAAAATCCTGCCGCCGTCAGGACTCGAACCTAACACCTCCCGGTCAGAGGCGCTGCAGTGACATCAGTTGATGCACTGAGCTACCGCTTCCGGTGTGACAGTTGCATCAAGAAACCGTATGGGATATTTTATTTCAACCAATAACAAAAGTTATGTTTAAGCTAGAAACGTTTTTAGAAATATTTCTAAAAACGTTTCTAGCTTAAACATAATATATTTTAAATGAGTTTTAAGTAAAAGTATTTAGTGGTCAAATAATACAATTTCCACGGTGAGCTTAAAGCGCTAAAACATTTTGTTGTGTTTATTTAGTGTTTAATAAAATCACTCGTTGAATACATGAAATAAAAACAATGAATTTCAGTAGAATTTATATTAATATTAGCATTTTATGGAGTCCTGCTTTGTAAGTAATGACTACATTTAACCATTTAAGGTATAAATAGGTATAATTTGAAACTTTATGAAATATCAGACTACTGCACCGCGTCTTATAAAACTACGATAACTATTTTCTCGAGTTATAATTTAGTTTTCAATTTTTTACTAATTTTTTTTCATCGGCCCCATAATCGGACCCCCTTGGCTTGCGGGCCCCCGGGCGATTGCCAGCTCTGCCCAAGGTGCCCAGAGCAACTGTCGGTTGGGTATTCGCAGGCAGAGAAAGGGGCATGGAGCTGCGGCGACAGATTTCTTGTCAGGTCTGTTTTGATTAATCAGTTCACAAGTGCATTCAATCTGGAGTGTGTTTAAAAGCTACTTCTCCGATAAGTGTCGTCACATCGTCCTCCAAGCTTTCGCAGATAACGTTTGGGCAACATTTTTGATATGGTCTTCATTATATTTACCAACATGATAATATCACTCGGAATCTCCTAATTATGGTACTTCCATGGAGATAAAGAATAATTTATATTAAAAACATTGTGTAAAGTGACCTGTGACAATTGATATTTAATTGATGACCAACTATTGTGTAATATTGTACATGTCATTCCCTTGTTAAAAGTTACGATTGAGGTCACCGAACATGAAATAGTATACCAACTGGTCGATTTCTGGTCGGTTTTTGTCACATATAGCGATTAAAGATGCCTGATGTCCAATGGAACTCCCAGGATTTTTACAGGGGGAGAACTATAGGAGTAGTCTAGCGGACTTGATATTGTTTAATAAATACTTTATAATTTATTATGAATACGAAAGTAATTTTTTATTGATTTAGAATTATTCATTTGATGTAATGGGTTAAGTTTCGTTACTATACTAAATTAGAAAAAACATATTTGTGAATACTTGTCCCTTCATTGGCTTTTGGAGGGGCTGAAGCCGTCGGACTTCTTTATTGTAATCCTTTCACCCCAGAGCACATTTATGGGTTGCTTTTCTCTGTGATGCGAAAACTCTCTTAAATATGGGTCGCATTTATTTCGCAATGTACTGCCCATGTAGAGAGTTAAGAGATGAGTCAATAAGGCCGGAAGCGAACGCCCGAAATACACGCGCCGCGGGCACGTGCGGGGCCAGCGCCGGACCGGAAGCGGGAGATGGGCGCGGGGGCGGGGGCGGGGGCGGTGCTAACGGGACCGTGGATTCGCGCGCCGCCATCGCGGTGCTCTGGCGCACTGGCAGACGCAGAGAAACGCCGACGGATGAATGAAATGCGGGAACTGTAGAGCAGGGGTGTCCAGCTAGCGAGGCCTCCGGGGCCACAACTAAAACCTTTCTTGTGGTTTCGGCCAAATATTTGTTACTCGGGTGATCCTCATCTGACTTCCCGTACTGTTGATGTCGGCACTTTGCCCGGGGGCAGTGGAACCGTATGTGATTTCAGGCCGTTACATGCATAACGCAGTGAAACACATTGGGATTGTTTTGAATTTCTGAATTTGCTAGAAAAAATCATTCTTTAAATCTAAACTCAACCTATTTTTGCATTAAAGGAGGTGTTTACTCCGAGAGGGCGAATGCGACAGGCGCCCAATGTTCTCGCCCGACAGGATGAAAGGGACTTTCACTTTCGACTATTAACCTTTCGCGGGCCACGATAAAGGGCACCGCGGTTCAACAGGAGGACACCTCTGATGTAGAGTAACTGAGGATGAGTTACACTGAAATCACATTGTCTTGCCAGTTAAAGTGTAGACAAATGTTATCAACTCTGCTCTTACGTCCGATGCATTATTTCATTTTGATTTCTTTCTTTCGCTTATATTTTACTTTTTTATTATTTTATTAATAATATCTGTACAGAATTTACCCCTTGCTAATTACTTTTGTAGCTCACAACTGAATCTCAAAGATAGTCAATTTAAATAGACTTCTGGAAATACTGAAAATATAATACAAACAATAGATTTCAGTTAATAATTTTAATAATGGTACAAAATGTTTATTTTAGTTCTTTCACTGAACATAAAACAATAACTAAATAAAATAATAGTGAATAATAATATATTATAATTGATAAAAATAATGAGAATTAAAGACATTTAAATACATTTAATTTTAGGATGATAATGTCATCTAAGCTATGTCAACATAAATGTACTCGTTGAAAAGGGTAGTGGCACGTTGTTGATAACATGGGTGCACAAGATGATCTCAAAAATCGTTAGAAAATAATTGATTTTTATTAATAAAAAATCATGAAGATGATTAGTATACAGCTCGATAAAGAATAAAACATTTTTCCTTGGCTGCAAAGTAAAAAACTCAAGTCAGATTAAAATCGTTCTCCTACAAGTTTTGAGATGACTGCTTTTGTTCAGTAACGGTGTGTGGTCATGTGAATTTTTGGGTATACCTTTGTTCAAAAGGTCATTTTACGTTGATTCAGGTCGTGAAATGTTCCCCCTCCATTGTACAAATGCCCTTGCATTACGAAGCAATAAAGAGGTGCACTCACTTCCAAGAAAGACTTTGGGTTGGGAGTGACTAATGGGTTGAGCATCACATTGATGACAGCTAGAGGGGAGCCAAAGAGCACTGATGGAGCGATTTTGTATTACAATATAGAGGTATTGGAATTGTAGTCTGCCTTTTTATAGTGCTAGCAAAGCGTAAAGTGATAATTATTACAGTACTGAATCAGTTAAAACAATAATTACAAAAAGATTGCTGATAAAATTTCAACGCTATTGACGATAACAGTGATTTGCATTCAATCATTTGTTGGGGGGTTACACTGATAAAAAGAAAATACAGATATGCGACAGTCGCAACAATAGCTGTTAATTTTAAACGTTAAAATCAGTGCCATTTTCACTGAACGATTAGTTTGTACAATTGCTTCAGTTTATTTAATATTTTTAAATATCAAAATAACATACTGTGGCTTGTTCTCAAACACTGTAATAATCCATGTTTTATAAAAATTCATAGTAAGATTATGACAATATAACATTAGAAGATTTCAATTATAATTCGTAAAATTTTATTTTAAAAGTATTTTATAAAAATACAAAGCATGCAACTAAAATATGACTGTAAACATTGAAAATCTAATATAATATTCCGAAATATTTACTACTTAGCATAAAATACCAGGTGGGCAATTATTTCTCTCGAGAAAACTTTCGGGTGCCTCTAGCGCGGGCCACTGTGCGCAGGGCCAGTCGCTGCGCTCATCGCCATATTGCCCACGCTCTGTCACTGCTTTCGCCCCGTGGAATAGATCTAACAGCTTGCTTGTAAATCGAAGTAGCAATTCATTATTTTCTATCAACCATTGAATGGCTTGGTAAGAGAGCGGTTTAAAACAGTATGAAAGGTTTACCCCTTCTTCCTTAAAACGATAAAACGTCAACAATAATTGATCTTCATTACCATTTCTGTTCTTTACATGCACATTAGTTTTTTTTCAGGGTCAGTTAGTTAAAAATTGACATTCGCTTTCTGATCTTTATTTGGTAACGAACTTTTGCAATTGGGGAAAACTGCCGGGCTGTATGGTAGTGCACATGCTTCTTTGTTCATTGAAGTTGGCTCAAAGATAATCTAAATATTAATTTTACGATATATTGAGTAAAGGATATCCCATTTTCCGAATGATATTCATGAAACTCGTAGAATTAATCACACGGACGATCGATGAGATATAACTGTCTTAACATACGTAGCAATTAACGAAAAATAACGAGTACAATGTATTCACGAACAGGGAAATGCTTAATACAATTGTATTAAACTTCCTTCCTGTTCAAGAAATAAATTCATCAACCTAAATGTCTCCATCCGAATATCGAATCTTGAACAATTCTGTGTTAAATATTTGTATTTAGACTTTGTAAATTGAGAAGATCACAAGAAACAAAATGCTTCAGGACTGTCTCCCATAGATTTCGCTGAACTTCCCTAGAAATGTACGAAATGTACTCGCTATCTTTAATGAAGAAAACTATCACAGCCAATAACATATCAGCATCAATCTCCTGAAGTTGAGACCGAAAGCAAGGACGGGATATTGTTACGCAATTAGAAATCCCCAACGAGCAAAGCTAAGGACAGAGAAGGAGATGGAATAAAAGATAGGATCACGACTATGAAAGAAAAGCTACACGCGCATTGTGGTGAAGAGAACGGCCAATGCAGGCACGTTGCCTTTATTTGTGCACTGAATAGTTAAATAGATAAATCTATTTATTTATCTATTGAACGTCAAAAACAGTTAAAACTGTGTATGACGTGCTATGAGGAGAAGTGAATTCTGTGCACGTTTTCAAAATTCTCTGATTCCTACACTGTCACATACTACTTGAATTTTGCGTTAATTAAAAAAAACAGCTCCTATGTAATAAAATCTATTTTCAAGAATAAATCAGCAATAAAATTTGGGCTCTTATCCATTATGTCCTTCATCAAGGAATGATACTTCCTGTCGCGATATATTGTAACTGTCCCTGCTTGTTCCTTAAAACCAAATAAAGAGTAATCTCACCGACCAGATGTTCGTAAACACATGAACAACAAGCAGTGCGACGACAAATAAAACATAAAGAAAATGTGAACACTAACCACACAAACGCTATCGCTTTCATCTGAAAGTAACCCATAATTATTTACGTGTTTGTTTCAACAACAAAGGAAGGTATCTCAATAGAGAAAGCGAGACGAACAATAAAAACAGCTTGTAAAGAGGAGTCCTTCAGTAAAAGCAGGAGCACACTCATTGGATGGTATTTTATATTCAGTGTTTATGTAAGGTCCTCGTTTTCCTAACTTTTACTTTCATCAATTGCGAGAAAACCACTTCTAAATGACCGTAAATATTTTACTGCTGAGAACGAACATTAATGGAGAAAGGAATGTAACAATGGACTCGATCAGCCTTGAAATGCGACTAACTTACCCAGTGTGAAGAGATGTTGCACAAGTTCGCATTGAAATAGCTACGTGTAGTTTCTTCTTTTTTTTTAATTTTATAAACAACTTCCTTGTTATAACTCGAACCACCATTTTTTCGCTTTACATCCTTTAGATAATCGTGTGCTAACTGTAAGCTCATTTATGAGTTTCCAAACTTCTCTTTCGACTAAAAAGACAAGCGGATTTTAAAGCCCCTTTATTTAAAACTAGAATTGCATTATTAATTACATTTTTCATTTGATGAATATTGTTACATTTCACTTCAAAACACAGAACCACACATCTTACCACTGAAATAAATAAATATTTTAAGAGAAGTTCTATTCAATCTGTTAATAGCATCTGCATTCTTGTGAATTTTTTTTTTCATCGTGAAGAATATATTGGTTCTCTCTTCCAAAAATCTTTGACAATTGTTTGACTTTTCAAAGAAAGAAGCTGATTTCGATATATGCCACGCTTACAATTTTGAGAATTTCACTAAACTAAATTTTTCCAGAAACAGTTTTCTTCGATACCAAATGGCTTCGAAATGTTATGTAATGAAGAAAAACTTTGACTGTGCGTTTTTGTAAAGAACTCACAAGTAAAAATTTGAAAGTCAAAGTAATAAAATAAGGCAAAGCTATACAAAATACAATTATTATCAAAAACTTGCACATAGTTTAAGTTTGCTTATCACAAAAGTCCAAATTGTTTATTTGAAATTCATCATAAATGTTGTAGGAGATAATTTCTTTGGGAAAGGAAAACTGAATGAATTCACTATACAGTAAGTATATCGTGGAGTTGCAAAATTCTCTGATGCTATACTAATTGTTTACAGCTCTCGGTTGCTCGTTGGTTAGCGTGCTCGCTTTCCACGCCGCAAACCCGGTTTCGATTCCTGGTCGGGGCAAAACTTAACTGTGCGCTTTCATGGCAATGTCCCAGTATCCGTTGCTGAGATTGATTGATTTTTTCGTGTTTCCGGGCGCGTCAACTGCTTTGGTCATTAGTCCCGTTAATGTAGTGCATGTTTCCCCCCCGGGAGATGGCGGTGATCTTCCCCCGCTGGATGGCGAGATCCGGCGCCGCCCTACCGTCGGCTAGTGGGGTTTTACCCTAACCAGGACTCTCTCACCAGCGGGGCACCGCCCCAGCCGGGACAAGCTCTAAGCTCCCGACCGGTCTCCCGGAATATGTGGTAGTGTAGTGCATGTTAGTGTGTGTGTGTGTGTGTGTGTGTGTGTGTGTGTGTGTGTGTAAGGGGAGAGGATAGGACAAGGAAGAGGAAGGACAGATCGCGCGCGGTCCGTGGCCCGTTTGGTAGGGTACTGCTCCGGCATTCGCGTGGTGTTGATCGGAGAAACCACGGAAAACTACCGATCAGAGCAGCCGGTCGGTAGAATTCTCCTCCAGACAGCGACTGAATTCGATCTAGCTGAAAAGCTAGTGTGGAAAATCCTGCCGCCGTGGGGAGTGTAACCTAGGACCTCCCGGTCAGAGCCGTTGCTGAGTGACGATGGGAAAGCACGCTTCTCAGGTTGAGAAGACCATAGATACGGCGTAGGGATAGCTACGTGTTAACCACACGTACCTCTCAATCCATGGTCGCAAGGCCGGGATACCGCTGGTAGGCCTTCGTTCGTAAAGAGCTGTCGTACCAAAGCACATACATGCATACATACTAGTTACTTAATAATGTACTTTTCTCAGGTGACATTCTTTCAAATAAATACCTGATGTAGGCGCCAGAGACTTAGGTGTACTATCGGTGCTCTTTATAGAGCTTAGTTGATTCTGCTCTCATAGGAAAATAAGAATGACAAACAGAGATATTGAGAAGATCTAGTACCACAGAGGTCAATTTCCAGATCTCTCGACTTACGAATATTTCTTGTTTTTGAGGGTCTAATTGAAAAGCATGACGTGTTACAGTCCCCAGGAAACTAACATCACGAGAAAAGACCCAATATATGCAGCACCTTTCTGAAGTACCCAAATCCCAAGATCGTTAGATCAAACGACTTTTTGGCATCGGAGAGTATGCCGCCCTTTTTCACCATATTAGATTGACCTGCTACTAGTTAAGCGCATTGAAACCTGATCTATAACCGATATCTCAATTGGAAACACATACCTACTTTCTATCCTTTGACTTCAGATTGCGTTTTACTTATATCATAACATTTCAATAGCATTTTAACAACGCTTGGAGACAGTTTTATGAGTTATAAAGATAGCTACAAGTGAACATTGTGTGGCTTAAACTAATGAGGAAAAAACAACTTAAAATAAGGAAAGAAATGCAGCGAAGTGTAGCTTCATGAACAAAAGAATACGACCTTGAGACAGGGCTACAGCAGGAAGGGACAAAAAAGAAACAGATACGAAAAGTAGGATAAAATAATTTACCCAAAATACATCACAAGATATAACAAGATACATAAATAACTGAAAGGATGTAAGTGAAATATTCTGTCTTTTGTTTCTATGCAAACTGACTAGCTGATTTTGCTCCTAATGGAGTAACGATTGAGAAACTTCAGAAAAGCCTCTCTTTGACGCTGGAAATACCGAAAAAAGTGACAGGAAAAGAAAATGAGGTATGAAGGAGGGGGTGACAGAGAGGAATTTTTAATGCGCGAGCCAAAGTGTATATAGAAATATTCAGAGGGCGCAAAGAAGACAATCGCCCAATTGACAATCGCCCAATTGATCCTGAGTGCACTAACTTAAGGTCATTAGTCTCGCGTAGTGCTTACTTTTCTTATGCGAGAGGTGGCGATGATATTTCCCGTTGGATTGCGAGATCCGGCACCGACTTACATCGGCTTGCGGAGATTTTCCTCAACCAAGTATCTCCCACCAGCGGGACACCGTCCCAGCCGGGACACGCTCTAAGCTCCCGACTGGTCTCCCGATATGTGTGGTAGGGTAGTGCATGTGTGTGTAAGTGTATGTAAGCAAGGGGTAAGGATAGGAGAGGGAGTAGGAAGGAAAGATCGCGCGCGGTCCGTGGTCCGTGTGTCCGACATTCACCTAGTGTTGATGTTGGAGCAGAGTCCAACGGGCACTCGCGACTGGGAGTCAGTCGCACGGGAGGGCGAGGAGGACATTCAAGATCCTCTGCACCGCAGTTTAGTGGGCGAGCTACACCTCGACGCGTTGAAGGAGGGAAAGAAAGGCTCGTGCGTAAAATTGGTTCCACGACTATGATAAATAAGCGGTAGAGAGAATGGTTAATACGAATTGTAAACTGAATAACTGGAACAAACGATAAAAGATGAAATGAAATGGTGTGATTAATAGTGGTTTGTGATTTCTACACCACAACTATAAGAGAAACACGATTATGCCTTTCGCGAAATCTGAACTCGTAACCCTTCGTTTCCCCAGCACTCCTGTTGGTAGGAGAGAAAAGTGGAGGAAACTTGAAAGCAGAAAAAACTACAATATTCGAGATTCGATTGTCTCCGTGAGTGTCGGGAACATGAGCACGAATGAAGAACGGAGGCTTCGGCAGACGAGGCAAAGCGGGTGGGTGGCGGGGGAGGGGGCGGGAGAGGAGGGCGAAATGTGAGATCTTGAAACGGAAAAGCGGGAGCGGCGGCGAGTCGTGGAGGCGGCTAGGGTGCGGGAAGATCTGAGAGGCGAAGAGGCGGGGATGCCACGAAGCCTGGGCTGCCTCCCCACTCCGGCGACGAGGAGCGGGGAGATGAGGGAGAGAGGGGAGGAGGGTCGGAATGAGTCGAGATGTGATGGAAGCGAGGGGTGGGGAGGGGATAGGGAGAGGGGGGAGGGGCGCTGCGCGGCGCACCTGCGCGGCCGTCTGCCATTGACCCGTGGCCACTCACCACCGGCGAAAGTGCTCCGGATAACGCGGCCCGGCGCCGCGCCGCCCCGCCCCCTCCCCTCCCCGCCCCGCCCCGCCCCCGCCATGCGCTTGGCGGCCGCGGGCTTTCACCTCGGCCCTCCGCCGCCGCCGCCGCCGCCGTCGGCCTCGGCAGCAGGGCGTGGCCCGCGCGGCCCCCACCCTCGCCGCCCCCACCGCCCCCGCCGGCGCCGCGTGGCCCTGCCAGATCATAATCCCACTCGCGCCTTCCGGCTTCCATCGGTTTGCAAACGCCCGATGTTCGCTGAGCACACATCCAAGAGAAAGCATGGCTCTGGGAATGAGCGTGAAACAAGGTATTGATCTGAAGCCGGGATGAGCTTGATCGCAGACATACGAAAGCTCAATCATGAGATTTATTGAAATGACATTACACGGTAATTTATAACCTGGAAATAAGTTGGACGAGGAGTTAATTTTGTTTCAAAAAGTTAATATATAAATGTTTTTCGTCTTGTGATACGTTTAAGATAGATATTTTATTTTGTAGTAAGAGGTCTATGAATTGTTTGCGAGTATTTCCTCGGCATTTCGTTAACCATGGGTCAACTCTGTGAAAAAACTACAGGGAATTGACGGACCGTTTTGTGTTATTTGAAAACGTCCAAGATCAATTCGTGAATTACATAAGAAATCTATTGAGATTTTAGTGTATATTGGAAAACAAAAGGATACATTACTTTATTGTCTGCAACAAATCTATTTTTAGTTATCTTGCATCCATTTTGAGACAACAGAACTTTTTATTGCCTTTCGTACTAATATTTATAACTGTTCTTGTAACATTGCATTAGAAAACTTTATCAAACATGCATGATTGCCAGAGAGTAAATAAAGATGTGAAAAAACATTAGTATGAAAACGGTTTGCTGAAACTTCTATTTCGCAAAGGATGATTTTCATACACAGGTAAATATTATTATAGAATAAGTTGGAGTGTTCACATTTCCGGTCGATGCCCTAGATTTTTAGTGAAAATCTCTGTGTCAAAATACAACAAATTTTTATTAATACGTAATTTAGTTAACAAATTTCATTTGGCGGTTACACAGAAGAGTACAATGTTATAACGGGTACACAGTTGATAAAATTTTGTTCTATCATTGGTCGCAAGGATGTGAAATAACTGAAGTAGCACACACATGCACACGCAAAAAAACATATAACAACTCGTGTTCAATTGAATGTATCTTTCTAGCGAAGGTGATATCGATGTTAGTGTTGCCAAACGACGTGGAGGAGTTGCCGCCTATATCATGCCAAACAACGCCAGCGTGAAATCCTGCAGCACCACTGTCTGCTTTAACTTTGAAGTATCATGCGAATGTCGTGCATGTGCGTCAAGTCTTCCAGTTGGTATGTTGATGTCAATACAGAACCGAGTTGCGATCTAGCGAAGAGAGGAGGAAAAGTATATCCAGTACTAGAATGAACACAAATTGACGCCGCCAGCAGAATTTCAGTTATCCGCTCAGGTTCACAGAAAACACCCAGATATCGCACATGGCACCGGTAGCGGTAGCTCAGTGCATCAACTGTTGACACTGCAGCGCCTCTAACCGGGAGGTCCTAGGCTCGAGTCCTGACGGCGGCAGGATTTTCGACACTAGCTTTTCAGCTAGGTCGAATTCAGCTGCTGTCTGGAGGAGAATTCTAGCGGCCGGCTGCTCTGATCGGTAGTTTTCCGTGGTTTCTCCGATCAACCCCAGGTGAATGCCGGAGCAGTACCCTACCAAACGGGCCACGGACCGCGCGCGATCTGTCCTTCCTCTTCCTTGTCCTATCCTCTCCCCTTACACACACACTTACACTAACAGGCACTACACTACCACATATTTCGGGAGACCGGTCCGGAGCTTAGAGCTTGTCCCGGCTGGGGCGGTGCCCCGCTGGTGGGAGAGTCCAGGTTAGGGGGAAGCCCCACTAGCCGACGGTATGTCGGCGCCGGATCTCGCCATCCAGCGGGGGAAGATCACCGCCATCTCCCGAGAAAAACATGCACTACACTAACGGGACTAATGACCAAAGTAGTTGACGCGCCCGGAAACACGAAAAAATCAATCAATCAATCGCACATGGCTTCACCAGAGCAACGTTCGATCGGGGGTCAACCAGCCGCACCTCCTCAACATCAGAATGAAAGTTTACTGCGTGCGACTCGGTGGGTGGGTGGTTAACTTGCTCATCTCCGACTCCCACCTCCAGTATGTGGGTTCGATCGCAGCTGGAACGCGTGGATTTTCGGAGAGCCGAAAGTTCTACGTGGTTACATGTTACATCCGCTTGTGGTTTGTAAAAGAACCCTCGCAGGCGCCTGGAAAATTAAAACCATGTGACTAATTCCCGTCCTATCGAGGTCTCCCGATCTCCAAACCAGAGAGTTCGGATATATTCTTCGATTTTTCTATAGTGGCCAATGACTTCAGATCAATGTTTTATCTCCTGCCTTATAGAATGCATGATTTTAAGGGTGGTAAGCACATTTATGAGGCCACGAGCCCCGTTGAGAAGGACATTTGCGTATTAATTAAAAATATTCATTTTATAAGGCAGGAGATGTAACAATGACCTAATGTCATCGACCACTACAGAAAAATCGAAGTATAATTAAGCTTGTAGGACGCTGATTCTGGTGAGCTTAACACCGAGTAAAGCTCGCGGGACATTACTTGAACTTAAAGTGAAACCATAAAAAGACTCAGAAATAAAAGACAAAATTTTAATTTTAATAAAAATCTTAAAATAGTTCACAATCTCTCATAAGAATCTAAAATATGCTCGGAATTTTAGAAAACGTCATACAGAAAAAAGCTCACACAAAAGAAGTGCAATAATCTAGAAAATATCTGGACGGGAATAAATGAGAGAGCTCTGTCTGCATGGGAAAGAAAAGTGAAAATAGAGCAAGATAACGACGCAACTGATGAGTGAGGTCTAACCAGACGAAGTTGTGAGGTGATTCAGAAGGTGACAGTGATGATATCAAGACGAACAGAGCGTGGGCGCAACACGTATGTACGGTGGCTATTAAATGTCGTCGTCTTATTTATTAGCACCGACTCGTCGGGCAACTGTACAGATTAGAATAAAGAGCAACAAATACAGTTCACTACAGAGAATACTACAAGAACTAGTGATTTACTTATCGTATGGGTGTTTTTGACCCAGGCTTCCTTTGAAGCCTCCCCCGGCGCAGGCCTAGGGGTCATTTTTCAAGTATGCACTTCCCATAGGCGTCGCCTTGAACAGCTGGGTATGATTCGCACTTTCTTCACCAGATGTCGGTCTCTATTAACGCGTTTCCGCGCTATACTACCATAATTTTCTGCCCAAACTTCGCTATTCTCACAAGCATGAGTATGCGCAATTTGTGAAACACTTTCTGTGAATTAGTTGTTTTAGATGTAGTAATTTTATTTTGGCTTAGGTCAACACGTGGAGGTTTTACCGGCTGTAATAACTCAGAGCAAGAATTGATTTCTCTGCAGTGCCTCAGAACAGGAGGTCCTTAGGTTCGAGCCCCCGCGGTGGGAGATTTTCGACACTAGCTTCATAGGTAGTTCGGGTTCAAAGGAATCGCGTGGCCGCCCTGATCGGCAGATTTCCGTACTTTCTTCGATAAATACCAGGCGAATGTCAGATAAGTACCGGATAAAATGGTACGCGGATCGTGTGCGATCTTTCCTTCCCCTTTCTTGCCCTCTCCTCTCCTCTTTAACACACAGGTGTCCCACCAACCATGGACCACTCCAATAACTTCTAAACGGTTCATGATATCGAAAACTATAATTTTATATTCTTTCAGAAATATTTACTAGTGCCATTATATTTATTGTAATAATTTTCACTCAAACCATTACTTGTTTTGTAAACCATCATAAATGGAGCTATTGCAATATATTGATAAACTTAAATTGAATACACTTGTGTGACTCCAAATTAAATGAAGTTTGGATATGAAGCAGGACGAGTTGGAAAGGAGGGAGACGAAACAGGAGGGGGTTGGGGTTGGAATGGGATGGGATGCTTAGATTGCGGTTCCTGCTTCGAGCCCCGGAGTTGGCAAATCGCCAGGTGTCACGTGACTGCTGCTCCGTGGGTTTGAGATCGCGGATCAGACGTAGTTTTTTGCGCTCTTCTCTTTCCTCGTGTGATGCACCATTGCGACCTCTGCGAAACTCTTAACGATTTAATATAACGCCCGGTTTCGACCCGACCTCCAAATGGCGCGCTCTTTACAATAATTCCAGGGCCTGTGTTTTAAATAAAATATTTCTAACGTGTAATTCAAACAAATTTGGATATATTATTAATATTATTGTTATTGTTAGTATTTAAACTACTTTTATCATTATTTCTGAATGTAAAGAAAGCGCAAACCGCACTGTTAACTTTCGATTAAATATTTTGTCCATGTTGTGTCATGGAGTTAATAAATAACATTTTCATAAAGTGCTGCCAATCATATCATTTTCCCTCGTTTGCCTCGTTTTCCCCCTTCATATCAGTCAGTGACACAGAACAATGAAAGAATAGCAGTTTTTTTCATTTTATTAACATGGCTAAAATTAAGTTTGATATTTTATCTCAACTTGTATGTGTACATATAATTAATTCATAAAACATCTCTTTACGAATAAAACAAAATTCAGTACAGTTGAGTTATATTGCTCATTGTTCACTCCGTTTCATATGCTTCGTCACTGCGCCGAAGACGAAGTTTGGAAAGACATAAAGGTAGCAAGACCGGTTAGAAAGTAACCAGTTATTCGGGAACTGCACATGTTATGGAGTTGTAAGTTTCAGAACCGCCAGACAATCTCAACTTGCTTGAAAGGAAATACCAGCAATTTCGTCGATTCCGGAAGACATAACGTAGAGTTTCTGAATATGGAATTCTAGAAACTTATGTCATTTTTCAATGTTTTCTTCTAGGAAGGTTATGTCAATCCGTACCATGACCATCGACATCATCCTCTATTACGCCAACCTACACTAGTTTTTGAGTATCTTTTGAAAGAAACAGGGTAATGTAACTTATCCAAATGGATTATGATTCTGAAGCCTTTGGAAAAATGTAGGGATGACTGAACACTGCACAAATCTTCTTTTCATGAGAAATCTCATTTAAAATTTTGATAAGTTAAAACGCGCGGGATTTTTGGCGACGTCATGTAAACAATTCATTGTATGATTCATAGTACATTTTATATGCGCTTTCTGATGTATGTGGCATCTTCTATTCCTACTTTCCGCCCTCGCCTCTCTCGCCGGAGAGGAGGCTGTCGGGGCGGAATTATGAAGAAAATTACTTCCATTTTCTTCTAAGGATATAATTAATTCCTTTTTATTGCATATTCATTGACACATATGTGTGGGCGCGCGCACACACATGAGTGTGTGTCAAGGTATTATAGCGATACCATACACATCAATTTGTTCATATTGATTCTGTCGTGACTTCGTGTTTCTCGGTTAGTCGCCATAACAATTATTTAAACAAAATCTAGCTGGGTTAACTATTATCGGCGTCAACATTCTGTGCACGAGAATCGTATCACTAACTCTTATTCTAGATTTTTTCAGTACTAATTATTTTTACATATGAAATAATGATTTACGAAGAGCGAAATGTTCGAATGGATCCAGTAATACATACTACCAGTATTCATAATACAGGATAGAAAATGTACGAAGATGATTGAGAAAGATTTGAAAAATAACACGACACTTTTAATGAAAATGAAGAATTAATTTTTTGAAGGATTATGTTAGATATCAGTAAACGAGCGAATGACAACGCAGTCTCCAAAAAATATGTTTCCAGATGTTCCAAGTTTTGAGAAAAAGGGAAGTAAGGTTTAGACATTGCATTCTACACATTAGGATAACGAACATTATGAATTATACGGCCATCTTAAGGCGGATCTCTAAAATAAAAACCCAATACCTAGATACATCTATGGGTCGAAATACACTAACGTTTCAATTTCATCAGTAATGTGGTAGAGCATATTATTGCTCCAAAGTCTTCATATTAATTGATGGTTTTTATTCTTATTTAGACATAATTTAGCTGATGGCATACATAAGTCCTCTTTGTGTTTGAAATTATTATTATTATTATTATTATTATTATTATTATTATTATTATTATTATTATTAATATTAATATTTATTTTCCATTCGGATGTACATAGTTCAGTAACATTTTACTTTTTCATATGTATTGCTGGCTTACAGCTATTCTTATTTCCTAAACTTAAAAACTAACTACGGGAAGGGGCAGGAAGCTACACTCTGCACCTACTGTTCACAATTGTTGGAAAATAAGTTTAGGAAGGCGTTAAAAGGGTAACGGTTTTTTATGCGTGTTGGAGTATTGAAATTATTGTGCTCTGACATCGTGTATTGTGGAGCCATTTCTGTGCAACCTTGAGAAGTACAGAAGCGTACTTTCCAATGCTTCTTCTTTCACCGAGTGATTTGAGCCATAAAATTTACGACTACTGTCGCGAGTGGGCGGTGATCGTCCTTCGAAGCTGTTTCCGGTGAAGGGCCTAACGTTCCAGAGCAGAAAACCGCAATGGTTTCAGGCGATTCCAGTGTACGAGTGGATCTTCTATATTCCATTATACAGCGGATCACTTGGTGTACAGCCTCTTTGCTGAGACATGCTGATTTTTGTCAGACAATTATGTTATATTACAATACAGTGGTTGTGTCACAATAAAATACAATATGTTGTATTTTCAGAAACGTTTTGTATTTTTTATCTTTCAATAAAATGCGAAAGTTTAAAATTTGGATAAGATGTTCAGTATTGCAGTGATGTTTTGGGGAAGGTAGAAAGAATCCAAATAATACGAGTACAATAAAGTTTTTTTCGTGTCTTTTTCAACTATCAAAAGCGAAGTAGAAATGTAAACCTTTCGTTTTTGCTCTCGTCATGAAAATACAAGTAGCTGCAAAACATTTTAATATTACCATTGGAAGTCTTGTACTATATGTGGCGTTATAAAAGCCTTAGTCAAAGTGAGAAATTTTTATTACATGACCTATATACAATCTGTTCTCGTAGCGACCTTTGGTGTTTTTTTTACATATTGTAACGATAAAAAATACATCACTATTTGCTCAATAAAAGATACAAAAACAACTTTCTAACACACTTCAAAGTAGTTTTTAACAACTGGCCCGAAAACGTGGGGATTCGTGGAGTTCGTCGCGTAAGCGAGCATTCTAATCTCTTGGGCAAATAAAGAACACATATCTTTTAGGTGCACCAACGATTAACTTGTTATTTTGCGAGTCCGGGCACGTCAATTGCCATGCTCATGGGTTCCGAAAGTGTAGGTCATTACGAGTCCACGATACGGTGCTATTCCTCCCCCGCTCGGAAGAGAAATTCGGCGTCAACGGACAGGTCAGGTCGGCTCACGGGGGTTTCCGCAGGTACCTCCGCTAGGTCGGGGATCACCTCAGATGGGACGAGCTGTAAGTTCCAAGTTCCAGATGGTCTTCCGTGAGGTGTGGTAGTGTCGCGATAAGGCATTCCGGCCCTCTCGACCCGCTGTCTCTGGTAAGTGAACCCGCTCGTCACTCGCCGCCGTCAGCCGCCTCGTCCGTCGCCCTCTTGATGCCCGAGGCTCGTGTCGCGCCGCCACCTGCCCTGGAAGAGGGTTCGCTGCGAGGCAAGGCGCAATAAACTCCAACTACATGCTGCTTCTCTTTCCCCTGCACGAGTTGCTGTGTCCTCCCCCTCCCTCGCAACTTGCGCATGTAAGGGTGTGTGTGTGTGTGTGTGTGTGTGTGTGTGTGTGTGTAAGGAAAGAGGAAGGGAAATATGAGAGAGGAAAGATCGCGAGGTCCATGACCTGTTTGTTAGGGTACTGCTCCAGCAGTCATCTGGTATTGATTGGAGAAACCATGGAAAATTAAAGATCAAAGCAGACGGCCGCTAAAATTCTCCTCCAGACAACGGACGAATTTGACCTAGCAATCTAGTAGGAAGGGTACACTAATGGATAAGTAATAATTTGCTTCTACATACTAATGATCGTTTGATGAGACATCACGACATTAATGATTTCGCAACGAAATTCTCTGGTTGAACGACTTATACACTCAGAACAACATATATGAAGGAATCGTTCTGAAATCATTCTTCATCAAAATGTCAATCATATTGTGCCGTGCAATTGTAAAATAAAAACGATTTTCACCAAAAACGTCGTAAACAAACATAAGAGTAAAATTCAACGCATATTGGGAACAAATAGCAAGTGGTCGAACGCAAATGATGAGCATAGCATTCCAAAATATATTGAGCGATAAGGCGGTGAAAGGAACAAACAACGAGTTGAAGACGAAAAGCCAACGACAATATTCCAGTTCTAGTGCATGACCTGAATGTGTTCCTTTTCCTTCAAAGGTTAGCTGTGGAGGGTGCCGTTCTCCGCTGCACAGCGCCCCAAGAGGCGAGCGAGACGTTCTCGACAAAGGAGCCGCGAGCGGCGGTGCACTCCGCGCGGCTGAGAGCGGCTCTCTCAGCGCTCTCGAGGGCCGGCGAGAGCGGGAGAAAGCGCGGGCGCGACCGGCACTCCGCCTGCGGTCTGGCGCTCCGCCGCCGTCGCGCCGCGGGGCCAAATCGCGATTCCACGCGGACAAGGAAACCTTTTACGAGTGGCGTGCAGGAGGACCTCAAGTCCCCCACTTACTCTAGGCAATTATACGAGCCGCTTACGTTTATGAAACGGATCCCGCTGTGCATAAAATGTAGGATTCATTTGCCTCACGGTATTTTGTGATTCGAGCTGCAATTTTCAGATGGATTCTCTTCAACGTCGAAAATTATTACTGTACTTCAGACAATGCGTTGCATTTTCAGAGTATTTCGATAAATATTACCACTGAACTGATTGATATGCAGTATTGACGATTCCTGGCTGAACCATCATCGCAGCTAAGATCAAAATTGTCAGATGCAAATCGTCAAAAATATCCTTTGCTCTTCTCGGGCATTTCAGATGGATATTGTTTTATGATAAGGATTTTTCATTTCTTACACCTTACAACTTTTTGACTCTTGTTGTAAGGTACAGTTTCTCGGTAGCGGTTACAGAATAAAATTTCGCAATGCACTCGCAACACGCAATGAGTGTTGAGCGTTTAAAACACGAACAATACGAAATCATTTCACTAGTGTTTCAGTGCAAAACGCAGACAAAATCAAGAATTTTAGATATTTGACTTTCATATCATTTTTTCACGGGAAAATAAGTTGATACGTGATCTCACCTCGAGAACACTACGTCAGTAGGGCATTGGACGAGAATTTTGTCTCCAATTCGAAACATTTACGAGACATTCTTGGGTCATCTGAAATTTACAAACTGCGACTGAATGAGTCAGATATAGAGATAGAGAGACAGTGAGAAATGAATTAATGAAATTTTTGATAAATGACTATTTTTTCATAAGAATAAATAATTGCCACTATTATATTAAAATGCATCATTAGATAGTCATAGAAATGTTTTCTAAACTAAAAAGGGAGCAGTATGATCCTTTAGAAATTATTTTTGTCCAGAAAATTTTAACCATTATGTTAATAATAATTGTAAATAAAATCCTATTCTTTCATGGTGGTATCATTATTAAATTACTTTTGTTCATATGAACTTGATAAATTACATCATAATGTACGGTCCTACATGAAGAATGATCTACCACTTATTGTCTGTCATCAATAATCACTTTTCATTTCAAAGATTTATTTCATTATTATATGAATAATAAAATTCTAAATATATCTCCCTGTAGATGTACGTTAATTTTCTTAAGTGGACTATGAAAAGCTACTATAAAATATTGAAATGATTGAAGCAGCGTTCATGAATTTGCTCATAAGCGTTTGACAAGTGACTACTTGACCTTGACCTCCTGAAGCCCATCGTTAATTTCCAGTATCAATCAAAACATTGATCATATTTCACCTGGATTCTGATAAGGACAAATAAAGTTGAAATCTTTTGTTACTAAGTAACAATGATTGTCAGTGACCAATCCCAATATTTGAACGATATGATATTGCAGTTTTTAATATTTTATTCCATATTTACTTAAAATATTTGTATTAAACTTGAAATATCTTTCAATTAAAACATTCTTTTATAGTATATAAACACAATTAAAATTAATCACAAATACTCTCACACTAGTTGTCCAATATCCTTCCAAAACTACTTAATATTACTTATACAGAATAATATTCTTCCGATACTACCCTGTATTGCAAGAAGTGTTTTAATACTCTATTGCGATGTTTATGTTTAAAGGAAAGTCATATGACCTGACGGCTCCTCTGGTCATCATGCGAAAGGGTAGTCATAACAGCAAAAATATAATTACTTAGAGACTCACATCTACTTCTGAGGCTTGTTTATCTAGAGATTACTTGCTAAGGCAAAATGCTAACAACTTTCCCAATTCATTTTTAAATTTGTTGCGCCTTCGCAATGACGCAAACGCGTCTCATAAGCCCCTTTGGGCGTTGAGCGCTTAGAAGCCTCCGTTAATTATTCAAGTCATTGTCTTTGGGGGTAATCCTCCATTACGTAGTCCGTCAGTCGTTAAGAGGACCGCCAGGTAGCATCTCCGCGTACGCGTCTCTCTCTTGCGCGCTCCTGTGTCACTACACAGCGGCCAGAACTGGGAAGGATTTATGATAGCCTTAGTGTTTAGGACACTTTACAGGGGTTGGATTAGCCCTTGTAAAGCAGTTAAACTCGTTTTGTTGAAACAAATTTCACATGAGACTGTTCGGGAATCGATCTCGGACGTCTTTAGTAAAAGGCGAGCGACTTCGCTCTTGAGCCATGAAACAGCTCTATTCTCAATCCTCGATTCTCATATCTTATTTTTCTGGTTCTCGTTTCTTTCGGGTCTCGCAGGAACTTTTTAATAATTTATTGACTGAATTCTAAAATAGGTTGCTAGCTTAACATGATGACAGCTGACTCATGAACGAAATTTTCGACGTTTCCGCAAAGCTTTCTTGTTTACCTCAGGAGACGTAGGGGCTCGAGATTCATTCCAGGCACCTTGTCGGCAGCTAATCCTTCAGTAATCCTTCACTCTCTTTTCGTTTGAGTGAGGACTCTGAGGACGGTTTTCGGGGCGCATTCGACAAGGTCTCTCTCATTTCACTTTATTTTTATTAAGCCGATACACTGATTTTCTCAGTTAACTTAATGCCCGAAATATATTCGCATTAGTATCTGATGATTGTGAAATAATTTACTTTAAGAACGTGGCGACAGTGATGAGATAAAAATATTGTTGTTAAAATAAATGCAATTAATAGTTTGATCTAGGTAGTCGAATGACGGACTTTCCTTTACTGTCTTCTAAACATCGTGGGTTCGGGTCATATCTCGTGCTTGTGCAGGAGTCCATTGATTTTTCTCAATCAATACTCCACATTACCTCTCCGGATTAAAACTGTGATTGAAGATGTGCAGTGAGCTCTCCTAAAGTAAGGAAGTCAGCTAATCAGATAGTTCTTATAATGGATACACCTTGAGACAAAATTCGAAGCCTGGTTCATTGCATTTCCTACTAGTATGGTAGCTTAGTGTAACATTTTAAAAAGTCAGGTGGGTCATATTCAATTTTTTATTTATATTGGTTAGGCTCAGAAAACAAACTGTAAAGCAATAAATAGACTTTACAACCTTTATCTATAAAATAATAACATGAATTCTACGAATATTAGGTTTGTTTGCTTAATAAATAATTGTTTCCTCTCCATTCTAAGACTTCATTTGTGCAGTGCTTCAACCATCAGTTACGGACCACCATGGTGAGAGTGTGCACGGTGCACGCCGGCAACCTCTTCGCCGGTTGTTCGTCACCGCCGTCGCCTTGAGGGTCCCGGCTTCGAGTTTAGCGGAGGCTGCCTCTGCCGGCGCCGCGCCGTCGCGACGCCGCGGCGTCGCGCTTCGGCGCTGATCCGCAAGGGGGCCGCACGCGCGGCGCAGCGAAGTCCTCAAGAGGAGGGGGCCGCGGAAACGAGTTGCGGCCCACGCGTTCGCTTCACTCGGGCAACGTGATGCTGCTCGAACACCGACTCCCGACTCTGGCTTCTCAGCTCGGTCGAATTCAGTCGCTGTCTGGAGGAAAATTCTAGCAGCCGACTGCTCTGATCGGTAGTTTTCCGCGGTTTCTCCGATCAACACCAGGCGAATGCCGGAGCACTTCCCTAACAAACGGGCCACGGACCGTACGCGATCATTCCTTCCTCTTCCTTGTCCTGTCCTATCCTCTCCCCTTACACACACGTACGCTAACATGCACTACACTACCACATATTTCGGGAGACCGGTCGGGAGCTTAGATCTTGTCCCGACTGGGGCTGTGCCCCGATGGTGGGAGTGTCCTGGAAACCCCGGTAGCCGACGGTAGGTCAGCGTTAGACCTCTCCACCCAGTGGGGGATGATCACAGCCACATCCCGAGGAAGAAAACTTGCAATACACTACATATGGGTTTAATGACCTTAATAGTTGAATCGCTAACAATCACTAACAATCAATCAATCAATATTTCATGCTCGAACACTTTGGTAGTTGATAGCGTGATGATTTCAGAGAGGTTTAGATTTCTATATTCATTGGTTAATTGATTATTTATTGCTTGCGTCCGCATCAACGACTATGATTATTAATTCCGTGATCGCAGCTCCTGTTGTAGAGGTGGCGGTGGTCCTCCCCCGCTGAATCAAGGATACAGAACGATCTGGTTTTCCCACTCCAGATGTCTCCCCCAGCGGGGCACCGCCCTAACCACGACAAGCACTAATCTCTCTAATGGTATCCCAATATGTGTGACTCTGTAGGGCATATAAGTACACATGAGAGTGTCAGTGTTTGTGTGTGTTAGGGGAGGATAACGATGGGAAAGGAACGATCCGGAGGAATGATTCGTGGCCCGTTTATTAAGGTGCTGCTCCGGCATTCACCTGGTATTGAAAGGATAAAATCACGGATAATTACCTATCAGAGCAGCCGACCGCCACAATTCTTCTCTATTGAATTTGACCTTGGTTATTGGTGTGAAAAATTTGCGATCGTCGGGACTCGAACCCTGCGATCTCCCGGTCAGCGGCGCTGCAGAGGGGTTTCGGATTTCCAGATTCATTGGACGCTCTTCATTGTCCAACCGCTGGAACCCACGACTCCCCAACCAGTCCATCCAACAAACGAACGGTATGAGAACTCTTGAGGAGGGAGAAAGGCAATATAAACTCAGATGCCTCTCCAGAAATTGTAATCGTGTCAGTGATAAATATTTTGTGGCGGGCAGAGGGAATGGTGCTTTATCAGACAGGAGAGTGGTCGGACCGGTTGGACGACAAACGTGCTCTTTGACCACCCCGACCTGCCTTCTTGATTGACAGGACAGAACTGACCGACTGAGCAATCAAGCCCAGTTCTCACGATCGTTAGCTTGTGTGTATTACTCGATCCTGGACTCGACTCGACCACATTCCTTCCTTATATCCCTGGATACTGAATGTCGGATTCCAGACCGCCCCCCCCATATACTAGAAAAAGCGGGTTCCTATCACTTATATTAGAGAACTCTTCTTTATCACTCATTCACTCCCTGAACACTACCTCCTGCTTCATTGATTTTCTATTTTATATTCATTGTCCCTTGAGAAATTCATTCGTCTGGAAATTCAACAATTAAGCAATCATAGAGAACTCACACCATGCACAGTATTTTCTGATATTGTATACCATATTTGCGACACATTTATTTTCAGACTGTTATTAAGAGAAAAAGCATCATCATACAATAAACAATTTACACTGGAAATACGTAATCGGAAACAACGCCAGATTTATACTGTAAAGATATTCGAAAATAATGTTACAGAATAGGTCAGGATTATGATAACTAATTGACACTTTTCTCAGGGCCAATAGAATTCAGGAAAAGTTTTCCAACACGCTATTTAACGAAAATATAACTGGAATTCTATAATGTCATTTCCTAGTAAGCATGTAATTGGTCATTAGTTGAAAACAGAACCAACGACTAATCTTCAGATGTTCGCTTAGGGAAGAGAAGGCCTTGATACACATTTTATAATTCAAAGCTGTAATTACTAGTGGAAGAAACTATATTCAGATGTATTGACAGTAGCAACAAATGGATCTCAAATAAGTATAATTTGTGCACCTTTTTTCTGAACTAACAATCTGGGTGACAGAAATGATTTTGAAATGTAGGTCTTCAAAAGGTCCGCAGATTCAATGCTCATATTAGTTTAAAAGATTCCGTTTACCTTGAGAGAATTAGAGCACGTGAGGTATAATTATGAATGAAAATTGTAAATTACGTGTATTTAAAATAACACTCAGAGTAATTGAGAAAATTTCGCAACCTTGACATGCGATGTTCCTCATTAGCTTAGTATAACTTTATTTCTCTCATAAAATTCTCGTAATGTTAATGTATACAGTTATATAATGCAACCATCTTCCCTCCCTAACAAACATATGGTTTGCGACATTACCAAAATAAAGAGCCAGATGAACCGGATCAAAAGTTCCGTTAGGGCTTCCTCGTCAGACCTGTGGAAGATGACTACAAAAAAAGTGTTAAGGCGCCTTATTTAAGTAGCTGACGCGTGGTAATTTATTATCTAGAAAAATAATTAAGCCTTAAGTGATCCTAAAGAAATGTAGCTTTACGTCGTTGAGGAATTCTGAAACATTTGATGATTATTGGAAACATTCCCACGGAGATGTTACACCTTATATAGCGAATATTTTGCATCACTATAGTGCCACCGAAACGATAGTAAGAATTTGTTGCAAATTATACCTATTTGGAACCAAGAAGCCAATCAATTTGGGAAATTTAATTCACAATGGAATCATCCGTGGAACCTTCCAATCAAACCGGAATCTCAGGTTTTAAAAGGAATATTAAATTGGCTAGGTAGGAGATAGGTACTACATAAAAGAAAATGGCAAAATACTTTTCCACAAAATTCTGAGAAAACACTTGCGGAAATTTAACCACATAGTGCATAACTTTCGTTTGGAATATTAACTATTCGTACATTAAATTATCCATTAATTTGTTCGATTATTAGAAGTTAATGTTTTTTTACTAATGTGAATTCCAGTGAAAAATAAAAAGCAAGGCACCCCTAACATCAACAAACACGTTCACTATGTACAAAAATTCAGTACTATTAGTATAACTTTATTTCTCTCATAAAATTCTCGTAATGTTAATGTATACAGTTATATAATGCAACCATAGTAGGAAATTAAATGGGTTTTAGAAATGTTTAATTCACTTTGGTGAATTTAATCACTGTTTTCGAAGATGTGCAAAAGACAGTAAGAGTTCACACTTAAATTTAGGATTGTGCACACTTGAAATAAAGGGCTTTAGGGGTAATTTTTACAAAATCGCACGTAGACTCTCTTTCTTTGATATTGAAGGTCCGGTGTACAACATTTCATTAAGATGGGAATAAAAGTGTAGATTTGTTTGAAAAACAAACGATGAAACCTTTACATAAAACAAGATACAAATTTTAAAAGAAATTAACCTAAGTTATGTCCAACAAAACATTCTACCTTTCAGTGAAAACCGCCTTGAAATCAGTTCAGCTGTTGCAGGGATTACTCTGGACTAACAAACATCGTAAGGGAAAAAAATTGAATGAATTTATATATCATGTAAATATCAATTACAGATTAAAGAGTACGTTATTTCGAAATCACAGACCGGCACGCCAATTTTATTTATATAGATAGAAAAAGATAAAAGATCATTGAGTTAAGGGACTCTATTTGCGAAATAATAGAATTTCATTACTGAAGAAATTACTGTTAGATGAACTCGGGGATTCCTGCAGAGTTCATTAATAACTAAAAGTTTTGAAAATTGTTTTCCAGTTCAGTTCAGTTCAGGCAGTAACAATATACACAATTTTAACAATGTACATTGCAGCACAATTTGTTCCGTGTTTCAACTGTATTGCTTAAGAAGCCGCCGCCTCTCCCTCGTTCTTTGTGCCGCCTTTGATCCCAACGCTGGGCGCCATCCGCCGTAGCTCAGGGCACACAATGAGGCGACCGCCGCGGCATCCGCGCGGCGCGTCCCGTCCTGTGACGGTGGCGCTCGCGAGGCTACGTGACTGACCGCGCGACCTTTCGCGTGCTCCGAATCCGCCCGGCCGCAGCGCTGTAGCGGAGTGGAGGGGGCGGGGCGGGGCAGGGCGGGGCAGGGCGGGGCGGGCGCCCTCGCCTTTCCCACGTGGCCGTGGCCCCGATCTGCGCGCCTCCTGCCTGCGGACCCCGGCGCTGCACAGTGGCCCCAAAGGGCAGACGCATCACAGGGCAATCGAAGGGACGGGGGCGCGGGCGGACGGACGTGTACACGGACCAATATATGACGGGCGGGTATGTGGCGAATGGACAGACGGACGGACGCACGAACGAACCGAACATTTGTAAACTACGCTTTTGGTTTCAACTGTAAGTATATCAACTGTACAGGCAACTGTACTGTACTGTCCGTTTCCGTCAGAATCTGCTTATCGAATTCGGCGGTTACACTTCCTGTATGTTACGAATATGACGCAGGAAGAGACGCGAAACGCATAACGTTAGTGCATCATGAATTTTGAAGCTAGTGCGCGATAACGAATGTTTGACATTGATTTATTAATTAATATAAGGTGTAAAATAGTAAAAGATTGTACTCCAGTCACGTAGTATTTATAAAAATGTACATATAAAAAAGAAAACAAAGACATATACAGCGATGTGAGTGAATGGGAAATATTTTTACAGGTGAGAGTTAATCAAGTCTCTTCAGTCACAAAACGAATTATGACTAAACGAAACGAAAAATATAAGCTTTGAACAAAGTGTAAATGAATTTCTATAGCTTGATTTTATTTTATTTTGAATTTACATTTAAATTTTTTAATGTGTCTTTAGATGAATCTGTTTTTAATTTTTTTATGTATTAAATTCTTGCACAGTAATGACACTATATTCGGTACACTCCAAGCATAATTGATGGACGAATTGTTGACGCTATTCTATAATTGATACTGTTCTCCAGCCAACGGGAGTTCAGGAATATACTTGCAATGTCCCGATATTGATATACGCACACAATGGACGATATAGTGTGAATACTCTGGGAAGCTTCTAAGGGACGTTTTCAAGTGTGCGTTATTTCGGTGCACTGTGGCCCTCGGCGACGGCGGGTGGGGGAGGGAGCGGGGGGCGGCGGGGGGGGGGCTGGGTTGAGCGCGGGCCCCGCCCACGCCTGGGGGCGCGCGACAGAGCGTGCGGCGCGGCGCTGCTGCCCCCTGGATTATGGACCTGCTGCTTCGGAAGGACCAATGTGCCCGGTCAGGTGTGTTCACGTACGATTGCTTTGCTCTGACAAGCAGAAGGCAAGCGCTGATTTCGAAGAGATCAAGGCTTCCTGCTTCCTCTCCCTGCGGCTAACGGAGCCTGGAGTAAAATAATGGAGCTGAATTACATGGTTCTGATGAAATAGAGGAAATGTGTGGGAAAGGAGAAACGTGAGGGGCTTGCTTACTCGAGACCTACAATCGATAAGTGGTAGTTCCTTTACCCTCCAGCTCCTTTAGTGTTACGGTCTGGTCGCTATCCCCTGAAAAAGAATCGTCTGATAATACCTAGATGTCCACATTGACGAGTATTCATTTTGAGAAATTAAGTCGATAATTTTTGCTGGTATTTTAAGATGAATCAGATTATACAATAATTCCTTTTCACGATTGATTATTAGTTTCATCCCGAGATGTTTCACATCACATTTCCCCTGATGACTGCATAATATAACTCAACAAGCTTTCCAGAAAGTTGCTTGTTCTTTTCCTACAGTGCAAACCAACAACTAAATAAACATTAAGACATGATAGTACGAGTCTGAGAATAAAAACCCACACAAGAAGCGCATCACTTTTTTTTACTTTCTTTTTTAACATTGCTTTCGCTTTTGGCTTTCAAAAGAGTGTACTGCGTCCAGAAAACAAACCTGCGAGGTGCTGTTCTCCCACGAGGAGGCAATTCTCAGCACACGTTGGACGCGCGAGGCTTTCATCCAATTGCACCGCGGGCGCCCGAACACACATAAAGCACGCGGCGTCGCTCGGTGCGGGAGTGACTCATCGGCGAATTGTAAACAGTCCCTCGAGGGCCAGACCGGTCTCGTAATTGGGCCCCCGCCCCTCGCCCCTCCTCGGACTGGGTCTTTTGCGATGTAAGAGTCCCAATTTACACCTCTTCGCTGCCTTTTCGACCTCCGCTGAAAGTAATAACACGGCATCGTAAACCGCAAGGTGTGCAAACAGGAAAAGGAGAACATAAACTGCCACCGTGGCGCCTGTGTTAACCCAACTTAAAGAGCAATGATGTTTCCAATAATGACTTTCGTCGTAAGTAAAACTGGGAGGGAAAGGAGCGTGGAATATATTACGTGTGTGGTCAGAGAAAAAGCGAAACTTTCTTACTTCAGCTCTTTAGATTTAGGAGTAGAAAATTCATTATCAACAAGGATTACTTTAAATGTCTATAATCTTCCGTGTGTGTCTATTCCCTACAGTTGAATATTTAAAAAAAAGTTGACAATTTCCGCGAAAAGTGTACCATCGTAAAAATAATGTATCTGAAAAGGTGATAGTTTGCCGGTTCTCTCATTCTCATTTGTCAAATTATTCCACTTGTAATTCACGTCCAATAATTGTAAAAATTTCCTTATAAAACTCAACGTTATGTGAAGTACAACTTGAGTGACTTATAGTATCAAACAATCTTGATGAATTCATTGTTTCGGTATCATCTCAATTACCTTTAATATTCGTATGCATTTTATTTTTCATTAAACTTTTTCACCCAACGTCATATAAATTACAACATTGATGTTCTGGAACTCACAAAATGAAAATTAAGTTGATAATGTAAACATCGCGAGTGAAATAAGAATAGGCATTCATTTATTAACGCAACTCCAGCCAATCATGTTTCGACGTTGGATTTCCCCTCAATTATCTGGTCCTGCTTTAGCAATCTCACTCACCCGTTAAGAAAGTCTCTGAGAAATGCCTCTTACAATGACTGGCACCATCTCGGTGTAATTATCCCGAAAAGAATGGGATCGAGTGCCTTTTATTCACAGTTAGCCGTAATTAACGTTCATGTGGTTCGTGACTCATACAGAACATCAAAAGCTTCCTAACCGAAACGGTAAACTACTTACAGCCGCTCTCGCGTTTCACTGCAGTGGACGCGCCACGTCTCGTATGCAGCGTAGTTGTCTGCGTGTGGAAGTCCAAGTCATCCAAGGGTTTACCTGTAACAATAGCCTCGAATTAGGACAGTGCGGCGCGCGCGTAGCAGGCATGCAAGTGTCGTCGCGTTGCCGCATTAAGACAGCATTACGCTCAGCGATGCAGCCGCTTTGGAATGTGTGGGAGGAGGCAAAGAAGAAGAAGGAGAGGGGGAGGGGAAGCGACACGGCATATGGTGACAACCAGCTGACGACGTGCGAGCGGTAACGGCTGCGTCAGCATCTGCCCAAGCTACGCGTGCTGCCGTGATGTCAACATTGTACAGAAAAAGTGCTTCCAGAGTGTAAAAAAATGACACGCATACTTTCCTATGAAGCAGTGCATAAAGCAGAAAGCAATGCATGTTGTTAAAAATATTTTGCCATAGCTTTCTTTATGTTTTTTGATATTATTGATTAATACTGGTACCATCTTCGTTATCGTTTCCATGTTGTCGCGGCAGGAAGTATTATTCCGAAGGACAACATGGATAAGAGCCAAAATTTATTGCTTATTTATCCTTGAAAATAGATTTTATTACATGGGAGGATTTTTTTAAAATTTAAGTAGTATATGACTTAGTGTAGGGATCACAGAATTTTGAAAATGTGCACACAATTCATTTTTCCCCATAGCACGTCATACGCAGTTTGAAGTGTTTTTTGACGTAAAATAAAATAACAAAAATCTTAAATTGTAATTGCCAAGAGAATAATGTACGGCCTTATTACGTCTTTTTGCCTGTTTGTGCTTGCCTTCGTTTTCTTTGAACACACGTGTAGCTAATCCCTTTTGTTATCTTCACACCGTATATACTAAACTGAGTTTTAAATTTATCCCCTACCATTATTTATATAAAAAATAAAATGAATAAATTAATTGCTGTGGCATTCTTGAGAATATTTACAGAGATTACTTTTGTTTCATAATCACAAAACGTGCAGAGTAAGCAAAACCTATCGATTAATGAGCAAAACGGATCCTTGTATGATGGGTTGGAGATCACGAATATCGGAGAACCATCATTACTTAATCTCCCGATAACTGTCACGGCGGGAACCTGGTATACATGCATGAAAACGGTAGTTTGAACCTTCCGTTTGATGAATACGAACTCCACCTGTGTTGTATGTATATATGTATGTGCAGTGCACACATTAGGGCAGTACTGCTTCTCCGGCTGTAGTCTCTTGCCGCCCCCTCGGCACCTTGCTCTCTTTAGTTTACCGATTTCGGGACATCACACTTCCTGCGCAACCTACTTAGAGACAACTTGGGACCCACCTTATCATCGGTTATCAGAGGAAGCCCATTGACCCATCTGTCTTTTTTTTCCTAGGGCTTTTATCCAGCCGACAGCCGGTTGCCCTTTACGTCCCGAAGGGACGCATACTCGACCATACACTAGACAAACACTTGCGGGTTCCTCTGATCTGGGGTCAGCAGAACGCGAGGCCCTCCGCGACAACACACATACAAAGTCAAGGGACAAAGAGCCATGCCCAAGGCGGGACTCGAACCCGCGACCCTTCGGACCGAAGCGCTGAGTCGGTACTCGCTCTTAGCCACCTCGGCCATCCAGGTCGGCCCCATCTGTCTTTCTTTTCGTTATTATGGGCAGTTGCTGAGGTTCCGCGTGGAAACATCTCAGCTAAGATAGCCGATATGGGAGAGTGAGTGCCTTTCCAAAGGGGAAGGATACTGGCTTGTGGGCGATGCAAAGTGATTGAGCCTGTCTGATCAAGTCCCAACACAAGTGGAATCACGAACACTGTTCGAGTGAACGGTACACATTCCTCGCTTACATCCACTGTGCTACCCAGGCGGAACAGGAATGAAAGGAAATTGTCGGACGTTAGGTGGGAAGGAACCATATCACAACACTCAGGCAAACTACTATGCCCACTCGGGATTCCTCACACTCGAACCCGTGACCCGCCGAACTACTGCACTACCGCTACTGAGCACTATAGAGCGATTTTCCTAAGAATGAGCCAAAGTGACAGCTAGTGCTGGCAACATAACTGAAGGTTCTGTGATCGTCGTACCCTTGAGCCCATTACACTCCCTTGCCGCATTCGTTCGTTTGTAGTTGGCTAACGTGTGAATAGCTTCGACTCCCTTTGTGATGTCCTCGCCCGACAAAAATATAGTGCGTCACGAGAAATAATTGAAATCAGGAAGTGCAGTGTTCTGTACTCCTCTGTAAAAATTCTTTTTTTCTTTATGTATTACATTGAATTTATTTTTTGTGTGATAAATATTATGTTTATTTTAAAACCGAGACTTGAATGCGAGATGCGTACCGATGCACGTGGTTCCGGCCTTTATGCTGTTGTGTGGCGAGCTCTGATTGAGAGCTTTCTATTTACATTCGTGGCAGTTATCTTTTACTGATTGTGAAAGCATGTTAAGAGATTTTCCATATACGTAATTAAATTTAAATATTTCCCGGACTCACGTACGTGCATATACCTCAGCGAACCTCTTAGACTTCTTCATTGGGATGTTTTTACAGGAGCCATTAGCACTTTACGAAGGGGCGTGACTGAACAGCTGTCGCGGCGGAGGCATACTTCTCTGAATTACACGCGATGTTCACTTGCTTTCGCGAACTGTCACTTTGGCTCATCCTTAGGAAAATCCTCCTATTCCACTGCACTAGTGCGGGCCGCCAGGCGGTGCCGCCTCGCCTTGTTCCTATGGGTTCAGCGCCTCCCACGCACCGCTTCCCGCACGGCGCGGAATTCCCCCGCGCGGCCGCCCGCAGCGCTCGCGGATGTCGTTTGTCGCCCGTCGCGAACAAGGACGCAGCGCCGGTGCGCCTCGCGGGAACACGTGGGCGGGGCCGCGTGGGACCCTCGCCAAAGTAATCTTAAAAAAATGGCTATTTACTTTCCAAACACAGAAAGTGGGTCTTCAGCGGACGACCGGCTTAGCCCAGGCCATCAGTCATTGCAGTTCCTACCGGGAGCGGTAGCTCAGTGCATCAACTGATGTCACTGCAGCGCCTCTGACCGGGAGGTCCTAGGTTACACTCCCCACGGCGGCAGGATTTTCGACAGCTAGGTCGAATTCAGTCGCTGTCTGGAGGAGAATTCTAGCGGCCGGCTGCTCTGATCGGTAGTTTTCTGTGGTTTCTCCGATCAACACCAGGCGAATGCCGGAGCAGCACCCTAACAAACGGGCCACGGACCGCGCGCGATCTGTCCTTCCTTTTCCTTGTTCTATTCTCTCCCCTTGCACACACACATACACACACACTTACACTAACAAGCACTACACTACCACATATTCCGGGAGACCGGTCGGGAGCTTAGAGCCTGTCCCGGCTGGGGCGTGCCCCGCTGGTGGGAGAGTCCTGGTTAGGGGGAAACCTCACTAGCCGACGGTAGATCGGCGCCGGATCTCGCCATCCAGCGGGGGAAGATCACCTCCATCTCCCGAGAGAAATCATACAGTACACTAACGGGACTAATGACCAAAGCAGTTGACGCGCTCGGAAACACGAAAAAATCAATCAATCAATCAATCAATCATTGCAGGTCCTCTGACCGGGAGGTTCCACGATTCGAGTCTCGATGCTGGCAGGATTGTTGACACTATCTACTTACCTACAGCTAGGTCGAGTTCAGCCTCTGAATGGAAGAGAATTCTAGTGGCAGACTGCTGTGATCGGTAGTTTTCTGTGGTTGCTCCATCAACACCAACTGAATGCCGGGGACCGCGCGTGATCTTTCCTTCCTCATCCTTGCCCTATCCTCATCTCTTGCTTACACACATTACATGCACTAGACTACCACAAATGTCGAGAGCTTAGAGCTTGTTCCGGCTGGGGTTGTGCCCCGCTGGTGGAAGATAACTGTTAATGCATCAAAGCGATCGAGAGATTGAGACGAGGGAGGCATAGCGAGAAACTGCTGAGCTATGAGTGTGGTGTGTGTGTGTGTGTGTGTGTGTGCGCGGCGCTCGTTAACGCTGAGCTGCTCTCAGAGCGCGGAGTTCTCAGCGGAGAAAGTGCTCAGCCAATTCGCCTGCGCTCGGCTCCCCTGGGCCCCCGGCGGCGGAAGGGAGGGAAGTGCACGCGTTTCTTCAGTAGCTCCACCGACTTTTGCTTAATGAGGGAGAAGGGAGCACGGAAAAGTGTTGAGCAATTATCGATTTCATATTTCGGGTTTGTACACCTGTCGTCACTTTACCCTAAAAACGCCTCTTTAAAATGAAATTCTGATTGGAATAGCTCCAAGTAATACAAATAAATTTGCGACGCAGATCATCCTCTGTAATTTATTTTCGAATCCTTTTCAGAAGGCGGAGAAGAACTTGTAGTTTACAGAAAATTAAAAGTAATAATTAGGCATATTTAATACTTTATAAAATTCCGGCAATGGGAACAAATTATGAGAGAGCATTAACATTGACAAGTCTGCAACATGTCGCATTCGATTCGTTTTTAACTCTTTTCGAGAAAAATAAGAAATTCTATGAATATTTCACTTTTAAGATTTTAATTCACACAAAATGCTTTACGTGAATATTTCTTGACTGAAAAACGAATAACAATGAAAATTGATGTTTACACTTCATTACATGTGTATATATTTCTATGAGACTATCTGCCACTCTCAAGCTTTATTATTTAAACCTGAGGTCATTTTATGACTAAGAGTTGACGAATGACTCTCGACAGTTTGTAATGAAGTCCATTGTTGCAGGATAATTTTGCGTAAGTAAGAGTAAGAGTGAGCGGTAATCTCTTTCAGAAGTGTGGAATTTATCAAGAATGAAAGTCATAAAAGCAATAAAGCTACTCAAGAGCTTATTAATTTATAACAGCCTAAATTGCCTTCATTTTAGTCAGTTTCAATAATTAATTCTGAACTAATAACTTTAAGATTTGTACAAGAAGCTGCCTGTAACTTTGTGTGAACACGCTACATCAGCTTCTTATCCTTCCTTCTCTCATACATACGACTCGCGGAAGTAATTTGTTAGGCGGTGCATTAACCTTCTGTATTTCGGAGCTCTCTGTCCTAACCGGTCGCGCTTCCAAGACGAGAGAGAAAAAGAGAGATAGAGAAAGAGAGAGAAAGAGAAATAGAGAGAGAAAGAGAGAGAAAGAGAAAGAGAGAGAGAAAGAGAGAAAGAAAGAGAGAGAGAGAAAGAGAGAAAGAGAAAGAGAGAAAGAGAGAGAGTGATACAGAGAGAGAGAGAGAGAGAGAGAGAGAGAGAGAGAGAGAGAGAGAGAGAGAGAGAGAGAGAGAGAGAGAGGAGGATGAAGGGGATCCGCTGCAGAAAATTCGGATGTGTAAATATTGCTCAAATAAAAATGTCTGAAGAGAGGGTAGGAACAGTTTTTTTAGATTAATCTAATCGTTTACTAGAAAAGCAATTATGTATAAAGGGACTATAATGTTTATAATGAAATGGAAATGTTAAGTAATAAAATCTTTCAATGTTAATGCAGGGGCTCTTGAATTCTCGTGTTAGTAAGCAGAACGTGATGGTACATTTGGACGTCATGGAACGAAATAGATGATCATACTAGTTAACAGGACTAACTACTTCGAAAACAGGTAGAGGGTTATATTTAACAAATTGTCTCATTAATTTAAAATACCTGGCGCTACCGTTTCTTTTAAATTGGTGTGTCTGTTTCTGTGTTCAGACAGCTTCTAGACGGGCTCATGGAATAAAAATGAGGCTTTCAGGTCTGTATTTTCAGCTGGCCGATATACGAGTACTTTGGTCAGACAGGTAGTTATCTGAAAAAAAGTATAAGTCTGGTTCAAAGAAATGAATTCAAGTTACGGTTTATGAGTTTAAGAAATATTTATCAGAAATACTCATAGATTCCCGGGTTTAATATCCCCCTTTATTTTCGAAGAGCCCTTTAACTTCGTTAAACACCTTCGTCTTTCTGGGGGAAACTAATCAACTGAAAGCATTAAAACGTAGGAAATAACGTGGTCATTTATATAGATATTTTTATAACAGCATTGAGATCCAAATATTAATATGCAATGTCTAGTGGTTGTTCAATAAGGAATTTAAGTTTTTCAAGATTTGTATGATAGTACACATTCTTGTCGATCATAGAATTTGAATTCATTATTCAAGGAATTTTAATTTTCTTATTATCCTCTACGGACATGAACATCGAAATGATTATTTCTAATAAGAACTCGAATTATAAGAACAGATTCATACGTAATTTTGAAGCATTTTAGATGCACTTCAACTTATCGGGCATTTCGTATTTCTACTTAGCATTGTATTGAAAAAAATGTCAAACGAATCAAGCTTGCATAAAATAATTTCTCTCAAAAGTACTGGAACTGTAAACGGGAAAACGAGTAACATCCAGTTGGGAATAGGGGAGTAGGTGTTTAATGTTTCCCGGTGCACCCACTACAATGGTTAGTAGCACCTTCAGTATAATACATATCATATCTCGAGAGTTAGCTGTGTGTTCTTTCTCTCTGGGACCTGAGGTCTATGAAAAACTACTCATCAGATCAGGCGACCGCTAAAATGATCCTCCAAGTTGAGATTGAATCGGGCTCAGTTCTGTACCTAGTCTCGAAAACCAACCGTCGAGACTCGAAGAGTGGAACGTCCAGGTCAAACGATACTGCAGATGCACTGGATATTGGCGCTGAATCAACGCAGGCGGTCCCACGTGGATGTGCCCTTTGCAGCGCAACAGCGAAACCCAGTGGAGCGTCTTTCGCTCGGTGTGGCGGGGCGGGAAAGGTTGGACGTAGAGGGGAGAGAAGGGCGGGCAGGGAGGGGTGGGGTGGGGTTGAGAGAGGCGGGGTGGGCGGGACGGATGGGGTGGAGAGGTTAGGGTTGGAGCGGGGGGAGGGGCAGGGAGGGGAGGGACGGGCGGAGCGAGGCGGGGCGGGGCAGGGCAACGAGGGGCGATGAGGTGCGGGGCGGGGTGAGCGGGGGTGGCATTGGGCTGGGCTGAGCGGGGGGAGGTTGGGAGGAGAGGGGCTGAGAGTGACTGGGCTCAGAGACGAGGGGCAGAGCGAGGCGGGGCGGGGGTGGGCTGGGGTGGGTGGGGAGGGGCGGAGAGGGGCGTGGCGGGGCGGGGCGAGCGCGGTGGCGCGACGCGCGTGGCTCCGTGGCGATCTGGAGCAGCGCGGCGGGGGCGAACCGGTTCGACCTGTCGCCGGTTCGGCCGGCGCGGCGTGAGAGGAGCGGATGGGGGGGAGGGGAGAGGAGAGGAGAGGAGAGGAGGGGCGGAGAAAGGCGGCGCGGGCGGCGAAAAAAGTCGGAGTGCGGTGGACCTGGGAGGCGGCGCAACAGGAGCGCCAGTGAGGTCCGTAGCCTCAGGAATGGCCAGCACTGGATTGCTTTTAAATCAATCGATGATTTACTAATTTTACTAAATTTACTAATGAAGAATCAGTTTTTCCGTAGATTTTATGAAGAATTAATTATTAAATCAACAAAATTAATGCTTATGCATATAAATACATTAATTATTATTTTTAAACCCACAATATATTCTAGAACCTGTAAAGAAGTTTAAATGACGTTGAAACATATAGTGTGATTACAAGTGTTATGCAAATTGTTTTTCACTGTAATATTAATATTAAAGTAAATTGTTGAAAATATTAATACCAAATTAATATTTCTTGTGACGACGTAAGAAATAAGTTGTTTCACCCAGTATTCAGTGATCTAGGAAAACATTTGAAAATCCTGAAGATGTGAAAATAAATGTATTTTAAATGATTTACGAATCTCGGAAATTACGAAAACTCAATTGGTTTATTTAAAAAATGTGTTTTTCCATCACTGCTGACTCTATAATACCTTGATACAAAAAGGTAGAGTGACATTTTGAACCATTGTTTAATTGAATTGAAGATTATAGACGAAGTTGTAAGGACAAACGGTACTTGTCGCGTTGTAATACTATGGCAACTACAGGGCTGTGCTAAAATTGCACAAACATTTTAGTTCCTGTGATACGTAAGAACGCAATCATACGCGCTTCCTTTCTTTGACACCAGAGTCGCAACTCAATAGGTATTACGTAATGTTTTTGAGACGCTTTCCATTCACTTCCTTTTAATCAATAATTATCAACACTGAGCTGCAAGAACCGGAGCAAATTATACGAAATCCACTTTTATGGATTTCCCAACATGTCCCAAGTGAAAATACAATAAAGTAGAAAATTTGTGTAGAACAGGCAGTTGATTATCGAAATTATTTTTATTTATATTATAATAGATATATTCATTTCACAATAAGTTACAACTCAGAGTAAGTCATCATTCCAGTTTCAATACCGTGTGGGAAAGTAGTGTTTTTAGCTAAGTTCTTATGTAATCTATTTACGATTTTATTATTGGTAGATAGTTATTAGTGCTGACTCTTTTATTTATCTCAGTCTCTATTTAATTAAAAATTGCACATACTTTTAAAATTAAATGGGAGTCCCAGGCTACAGATTTTGTGGTCGTCTTGTTGACAAGCTAGGACCACAGTAACATTTGTCAAATTTGAAGTTTACGCGTCAAAAGTGCGTAAGGTATGACGATTCACTTCCTTTGAAATCTAGAGTACAAGTAGTAAAATACAAACTTTAGATCTAAAGAAGAATTTGTATAAATTTTGCCTAAGCTTTTTTAGTTCGGACAACAGATCTATTTTTATTACAGAAGTCACATATAATACAAGGAAGGTAATTTCTTTGACATTTTACGTATAGGAGTCAATTGTCTGCAGTGCGACTTTTGAATTCTGCGTTACAATCCAGAGACGACATATTTGATGCAAGATTAGCCGTATATTATTCCGAAAAATGTGGCGGAGGCAATATTGGAAGACTGAGAAAACAAAATTTGCCTAAAGCAAAGAGTTTTTAGTTCGAGGGGATCGATAGTTTTCGAGTGTGTGATGAGGATTCGAGACTTGGGACGTGATGAGGGATCGGGCCATGAGTTATTATATGGACGAGGAAGCAAAGGCTGTCATTATTCATTGCGTTTTGGGGTTGCTGAAGGGGTGGAAAGGGTCCTTCCCTTGATACACCTGCTGCCACATTCTCGCCTCTGCCTCCACTGACTGCTGGCCTCTATTCATCGCGGCCGCTAACCTTAGATGTTTGTCACAATCTTGTGCCTCATTCAACGGCCCTACCTATTATGGTTGATTAAAAATAGTATTACATGATGATAAGGGACTTGTAAAATAAAATATGTTATTTAAATAATTAAAATATGTGAAACTTAATCGACTTCCGTACTGATTGGTACTGCACTGATTGTCTCAAAACTGAAAATACTAAAAAAAAAGAAACACATACTTCGATTTATTTATAACGGCCACCATGATGACATCACTGTGGTAACGTTTAAGTTCCCGATTGGGTGACAACGTAACAGCGGATTAAACGTCAAGTGCCACTTCAAATAAATCGATCATAATAAATCACTTGCCGTGTTCAGAACATCTGCCGCGAGGTTTGAAAGTAAGGAATGCACAAATTGCTCCGGGTCAGGGACCATCACTGGCTATCTGGCGCGTGTCAGTCTTTTGGAGACGTCAGTTGACAGTTATTGCCCCCAAAGCGATAATATTTTCCATTTCATCTACTAAAGCAAAGGAACGATCCATCAAAATGGAATCATACATCAGTTAAATTTCAAGTCAGATGAGAGTCAAATTAAATATTTGGGTCTAAAGGGTCTTCATTTTATAATAGTTTTTACTTAAATGGCAACAATTACATAATTTGCTCAGTTCAGATTAGGACATTTAACAGACAAAGATTATTGACTGTATTAAGAGATGTGCGTAAGCGAGAATTGTAAATTTACAGAGACGTTTATTTATTTCACGCAATTGTTACATTTAACATTACACAAAATCAGTTCCTGTACCATCCTACCCAATCTTCCTACCCCTAGGTAAAATGATTAAACGTCAGTCAATAAAAACATGAAATAAAGAAATAAGTAATAAAGTATACAAAGATGCTTCAAATTTTGGTTGTTTGCAAGAAAACATCGGGGAAACATGTTTTAGTATGAAGCAATAATTCGTCACTGCGCTTCCCTTCCCTACTAGGACTCGCCCGTGTGTGTGTCAGCCCTTTTTGGATTTGGAGGGGACGTGCGAGCGGAGTGAGGGGAAGTTGGACGTGGCCGCCCCTCGCGGATCGTCTGCGGCGCCCCAAGGCCGCGTGCTCGCACTGACACCCGCGCACGCGCCCGCCTCCGCATCCGCCTCCGCCTCCACATGAGCGCGCCGACATCTAGCCTAGAGCGTGCGGCCTTCCACGACTCTGCACGCTCTCACCTGCCCTCGCCCTTGCTCCCGCCCCTACCGTCGCCCCGCCCCGTCCTCGTTCGCCCTCACCCCTGCTTTCGCTCGCCCTCACGCCCGCCCTTGTCCCCTCGCTCTCGCCCCGCCCTCACTCGCCCTCGCTCGCCCTCGCTCGCCTTCGCTCGCCCTCACCCCTGCTTTCGCTCGCCCGCGTACCCGCCCTCGTACCCGCCCTCGTACCCGCCCTCGTACCCGCCTTCTTATCCGCCCTCGTACCCGCCCTCCTACCTGTCCTCGTACCCGCCCTCCTACCTGTCCTCGTCCCCGCCCTCGTCCCCGCCCTCGTCCGCGCCCTCGTACCCGCCCTCGTACGCGCCCTCGTCCCCGCCCTCGTCCCCGCCCTCGTCCCCGCCCTCGTCCACGCCCTCGTCCACGCCCTCGTCCCCGCCCTCGTCCACGCTCTCGTCCACGCCGTCGTCCACGCCCTCGTCCACGCCCTCGTCACCGCCCTCGTCAACGCCCTCGTCCACGCCCTCGTTCCTCACGCCCACCCTCGTACCCGCCCTCCCCCCATCCTCGTCCGCCGGTGGCAATCGACTCTCATACGCACAGACAATACTCTTTGCATCTGTCATTCACGGAGGGAAACACTACCATTTTATCACATCCTACAAGCAAGTGTGAAAATTTCAATTATGTAATCCTGTTTGGTAATATCGCATTTGATATGTAAATACTTCAGCAGACGCACGACAGACTGAATTTTAATTTTAGTTTTTTATAACAATTAAAATTTTTCAATATAAAAAATACCAATTTGTTGAGAGGTTCTGTCTATCAATCCCACACCTTTCTTCGAATATCATTTCTTTCCACTAATTTGATATTTCCTTAACATACACATTTTGAATTCTCGATGATTCGGAAATATTTATTTCTCTTTTGAATATACAGAAGTAATATATAGAATTTCCTGAATATTATGATAAATATGATTCGATATTTAAAAAATAACACAATTATTAAATTTATAGTATCATTTAAAACTCTAGTTTAATTAAGTAACTAATTAGGTGATTTTATTGCTCTTTGTGACAGTTTAAAGCATTTAATTATGTATCTTTATAACTCCATTCCCATGTTGTTTCTCTAATTAACATCAACTCTTTTTCAGCTAGTATATCACGTCATTTCGCCGGCCTCACCGCCCAATTTACGTTATTTTTTGACCATGACGTACTCAGCGTCTACTTTAATCTTCCTCCGCCCTCCGTACCTGTACGGTAGGGATAGCTCAAGATATAACCACTGCCGTGTCTCCAACAGCAAGGTCCTAGAGGTCGAGTCCTCGAGCCTCCACGGCAGCGGGTTTTGGACACTAGCTACATTCTAGCTAGATCGAATTCAGACGCTCTCTAGGGGAGAATTCTAGTGACCGGCCTCTCTGATCGATAGGTTTCCGTATTTTTTTCCGACGAGCACAAGGCGAAAACCAGTGAAAAATCCTAGGAAATAGGCCGAGGACCGCGCGAGATCTTCCCTTCCTCATTCTTGTCTCTTCCTACCCCCTCCACGTTCACTTACGTGCAATACACTACCGTGGAAGAGCAGTCGAGTAGCGGATGTCCCGGCTGGAGCAATTCGCGCACTGACAGAGGTATCCGAAGGGGGAAATTTTTATTTTATTTTTTTATATTTTTAATTTGTTGCGTCTACTTCGACGCAACGCGTCTCCAAGTCCCTTGGGGGGCGTTGAGTGCTTTGCGCTTCTCGGAGTAATACTCCCATTACTGCGCTTGTTTTATGGAGTAATCCTCCGTTAACATTACGTCTGTCGCGTCTTGTCGCAGTCGATTGTCAAGATGTCCGCCAGGTAGCATCTCCGCGTACGCGCCTCCCACCGCGCTCTCCTGCGTCACTACCCAGCGGCCAGAATTAGGAAGGAATAAGGATTGGGGTAGGGTTTAGGACACTTCACAGGGGTTGGACTAGCCCTTGTGAAGCAACCAAACTCGTTTTGTTGGAACAAATTTCACATGAAATTCGACGGGAATCGAACCTGGATCTCAGCGGTGAAAGGCGAGCGACTTCGCTATGAGCCACGAGTTCAGTTCAATCTTGTCGGGTCGGCGTGTAAGTCGGCGCCAAGTCTCGTGTCCCGGGGGGGGGGGAGGAGCAAAGCCGTCTCCCGCACACAACACTCACGGCGCTAGCGACGTAGCTGTTGCCGCGCCCATTAACACCGCGCAATCAGCCGCTCCGCCCAAACGCACTCGCCCAGAGCGCGCGCGCCCACCGCGGCCCAAATGTCCCATGCGGCGTCGCCCGGACGGCGCCGCCGACTTCCGAGCGCACAAAAACACGCGGGCGGCCTTCAGCCGCGCGGCCTGGCCGCCACGGGGCTTTGGGGAACGCCCGCCGCCGGCAGGCGGCGCGCTCGGCGCCGCGCGGGGAGCAGGCGCAGGCGGACGCGGAATCGGAGGCGGAGGTCGTAATGGAGGCGCGGATGCGGGGCAGCGGTGGGGGGTGAGGTAGCGCGGTGGAAGTACAAGTGTGCCGAAGGCGATGGAAGCAGAGGTGGCGATGAACATGGGGCGGCGTTGCTGACTCGGACGACGTCTGAAGGCGGCTCCACACATTCGGTATTCGGCGAACACCGAGCAACCGCTCGCCGAATCCCGAGTAGTGTGGACGAGTTGCTTGCTATTTGCCGAGTGACGAACATTCGGGGTTCGCCATACCCACCGCGAGTCGGTCTTTTGGACACATCAAAAGAAGCAAAACACGTTAGCTGCTCGGGATTGGGCGGGCACTGGCTCGCTGCTCGGCGAATGCCGAATGTGTGGAGCCGTCTTGAAGCGGCGACTGAGCGAAGCCTGCTGAGGAGCGATGAAAGCAGCAGCGCCGGAGGCGGAGGTAAAGAGGCACCGGCGGTGGAGGCGGAGGGAGCCGTCGATGGCAAATGAAGCGACGCGGGTAGTCGGAGGAGGAGGAGGTCGCGTTGCCCGCGTCGGGGACTGAGGCGGAGAAGGAGGAGACGGAGGTGGAGGCGGGGATTGGCGAAAGGGGAGATGGAGGTGGAGACGAGAAGGCGTGCGGGAGGTCGCGATGACAAATGAAGAGTTGCAAGCGGATGCTGCTCGGAGGTGGAGGAAGCGAGGAGGGATCCTGCGATGGCAAGTGAGGAGGACGCAGTTGGGGGCGGGTTGCGAGGGGGGCGGGGCTGACCGAGCTGAAAGTCACGGCTGGCGCGGCCGCGTCCTTGATTCGCCGGCGCCGCTCCGCTGGGCAGCCTCGCGTTTCCTCCGTTTCCCGCCGCGCGCAGCCGCCGCCAGCCGGTGATTTAACGAGATCACGCAATTATCTCGGCGCAATTAAGCCCGCGTTAGGGCCACGTAAGGATCCACCGCCTCGGGAGTGGGTGGTATAAAAATCCTAGGGGCTCATCGGTGTCAATGAACTTGGCGCTTCTGGCACGATTAACAATGATACAACGCGCGCACACGTTTGCCTCCGTGAAGGATAATGAGCAGATCTGTACGTCTTAGCTGAAGAAATGTGAACTTCTGTCCTTCCTACAATTCGTAGGCCCAGAACTCCAAGAGCGTCTTCCTCGGTTTTGTGAGGTCATTTATTTTCCTCATAATAATCTTCACTCACCCAATGTTGTGAATTTGAAACCCTTACACGATCATTAAGCGTGTATGGTGGCTATAGATATGGCATTATTATGTGAAAATGATTCATGTAAAATGTAAGACAAATATTCGGATAGTTTGTTCATAAATGTTTCAAAGGAGTGCAAAACTATGCAAAAACAAGGGGGGTATACATTTTCTCTACCTACCTTAAATCCTTTAAAATTTCATTATAATGCAGAGATTTATATGTAAAGTGTTTGGTATGATTCTAAAAGAACGTGACAAAATACTTGAAGGGGAATTTTGAATAATAGGCTGCCCTTCACGGATCGTCTCTCGCATTATTTTCGCGCTTATGCATTTCGCTGGCATATTCGCCTGCGCTTCTTCTCGAGAACCCGACAAGAAAGAGCTCTCCAGACCAGCGAGCACTCGGCGAATCCGGTCTTTTTTTCAAGCAGTCTCTTTTTATTCCGCGAAATGTGGTATGAAGATCTGTGGCAGCTGATGTGGAGATAGGGGAATAACAAAGAGAGCGCTTCGCACTGGTTGGTGCGGGCAGCGCTGACACAATCATTGCCATAACTCCCCCATTCACGTCGTCTCCACTTCGAATCTATCTTCGGTGCTTCGACCGCCACTACCACTAATATAATGTTGCCTTATTTTACGTGGCGAGACTCCGACCATCAGGCCTGTTATTCCGTCTGATCACGCAAATGTCGCGACGCTTCTTTCACCATCTAGCGGAGAAAGGAGGTATTATTTTCGACGAACAAACAGGCGATTTTTGAATTTAGATCAGAGGCTTATTTTAGGTTTGACGATATTTTACATCCAGTAAATCTACTTCATGGGTCAGCCGGATTTGCTTCCCCTCCAAAGGAATGCGCACGAAGGATTTTTTCGCCCTCAAAAATCCACGGCTTCGATCGGGTTTGAGCCCGTAAACTTGGGCACAACAGCCCGGTACGTTAACCGTGCCCACGATATATACCTTTTCCTGCAGGTAGCGTCCGATCACCTGCAGCGATCCTGCCATCGCCGTCCTCCGCGGCCTCTCCCACCCGCAGCGCCGTCGCCTCTTCCTGGAAGAGCCCGGAGCGGCCGCGGCGCTCGCGGAAGCCACGGGGAAGACCGCCGCCCGCGGCCGGCGACGGCAACCTCGCACGTCATCTCACGTCGACGCTTCGCCCTTCACGAGGGCGTTTCTGCGAATTCCTTCTTGTTTGTTTGCTTGTTTGCTTCGATTAATTGATTGATTTTTTTCGTGTTTCCGGGCGCGTCAACGGCTTATGTAGATGCACGTCCTCTACTGAAGATCCCCTGACTACGTTCGAGTGCAGACTTCGCGCTGTTTCCAACATGGAATGTGCGAAGTGCTGTGCGAAGCTGCCTGGCGGAGAATTTGGGAGCCGGCGGATCTAGTGGGTCGTTTCCCTGGTCTCTGCCGTCAATTCCTGGCAGTTCCTGGTTCTGGCGGGTCGTTGCCTGCTTCTCCTCTGTCAATTCCTGGCAGTAGCCGAAGCGATCCGTCTCACAATGTGTCACAGACAGCGCGCGAACCTATGTTCCCCATCCGATCATTAATTGATTGTTAGTGAATCCGGGCGCGTCTACTGCTAAGGTCATTAGTCCCTTAAGTGTAATGCATATTTTTTCCTCGAGAGGTGGCGGTGGTATTCCCCCGCTGGATGGCGAGATCCTGCGCCGACCTACCGTCGGCTAGATTGATTGATAGATTTTTTCGTGTTTTCGGGCGCGTCAACTGCTTTGGTCATTAGACCCGTTAGTGTAGTGCATGTTTTTCTCGGGAGATGGCAGTGATCTTACCCCGCTGGATGGCGAGATCTGGCACCGACCTACCGTCGGGTAGTGGGGTTTCCGCCTAACCAGGACTCTCCCACCAGCGGGGCATCGCCCCAGCCCGGACAAGCTCTAAGCTCCCGACTGGTCTCCCGGAATATGTGGTTGTGTAGTGCATGTTAGTGTAAGTGTGTGTGGAAGGGAAGGGTATAGGACAAGGAAGAGGAAGGACAGATCGCGCGCTGTCCGTGGCCCGTTTGGTAGGGTACAGCTCCGGCATTCGCCTGGTGTTGATCGGAGAAACCACGGAAAACTACCGATCAGAGCAGCCGGCCGCTAGAATTCTCCTCCAGACAGCGACCGATTTCGACCTAGCTGAAAAGCTAGTGTCGAAAATCCTGCCGCCGTCAGAACTCGAACCTAGGACCTCCCGGTCAGAGGCGCTGCAGTGACATCAGTTGATGCACTGAGCTACCGCTCCCGGTGTTTGTTTTCAAAGATTATGCCTTTGGTTAAGGGTCACGGTTGCTTGATATGCATTTGATACTTTTCCCAGATTTGTGATGCGGATTGTTTGATTGGTATAGTTTCAACAAATATTCACCATACTGACTTTGTAAATTTTTTAAATCTCTTAACAATCGAACAATCTAATCTTATTTCTATTAAATAACATAGGACAAATTTATAAATACTTTACTACAATTTCTTTTCTTCATTGGTCACCATTTTAACCCTTTCCTTATATGACCCTCCTCCGCTTTAAATAAATGTTAGCGCTAAACAAAATAGATTTGTATAACATATTCAGTACAGATCTGGATATATCTATTTCGAGGTCTCGATCCAACCTTGACAATACCTCTGGAGATATTCTGGATGTAGCGACCACTCTCACTTTGGAATTCCGTAAATAACGTGACACCAGCTGGGTGGGTCTCTCTGTCCTTGCTTTCCTTTCGAAATGTTCACGCAAAAGCATTCTTAGGGCATTGCAACACAAAAACTTGTTTTCCTCTAGTTAGGGACACATTCATCTTTTCTCCTGAGTTAAGAAGATTTTTGACAAGGTTATACGAAAATATGTTAAGGAAAATTTGTTCACAAAGTAGTTATTAATTACATGTTATGAATGTTCATATTTATAAAGTTTAAGTATCTTTTAATTATTACATTCGCCTAATATGGAAGTCGCAATTTTTCTACAAACAAATCTGTTCTCATTTTTTGCTCTTTATTTGCCAATATTATATAATAAATTTGTTTGTTTAACCGTTTAGAATATTCTCTCATAACTACAGAACCACATTCGTCGCCTGCGCTTAACTCACCTTTCTGTACTCTCCAAGCGACTTGTGTTTGGCGTCTCCTCTTTGGGATTTTTCTGTACACAACATTTTTGTGAAACTTAAATTCCTGGATACGCATGCACGATATATTTATTACTAAAGTTAACATGGGTGATAATTAAACTAATTTTGAGTCTTAGAATTCAATTCATATTAGTCAGTAATAATTAAGTCACATTCAATGATTACTAGTATCAAGATGCCAAAGTGAAAGCTACTCATACCTAATACTGATCACAACACAGAATTCCTACGTCGACGTACTGACTATGTTACAAATTACGTAAATACTAATTGCTCATTATAATGATCCGTGTACTGCTATTATCCGATATTCTGGTTCAACCATTTTGAAAATTAATACGGATATGTGTCAATAAAAGATTATAAACTTGGAAGTTCAAATGTTTTATGATGAATATCTACGCATCCACACATTTTGCGGGTTACAGGTGTCTTTGTAGTTAGCTTTATCTGTAACATTACTCTGTATTTCGATGTAGTATTACTCCTGACTTTCGAATTTTGTATGTAGGCTTGGTACATTACTATGCATTACAGAACATAAATTATATATCCTCACTGCCATTTGTCAATGCAAATAAAGTTCAACATTAAATAATTAACGACCGAAGTACAAGTAAATTCAACACATAATATGTATCCTCATTTACAATTTCAAAGCACAGTTCGTTGTGTTGAACAATAAAGCTGCCATATTATTGTACAAGTAAGAAAGAAATATCAACAAACTTATTTTAAATTTCACGTAGATCGAGGAAGATTGAGTGATCTTTTCTTTGAAAGTGTGAAATTTCTCTTTCTTCTAAAATATCTTAAATGCAATATTTAAATAATACAATTACAAATGGAGTTTAAGATGCATTCATTTCACTGAATGCAACAATTTAAATTTACATTCATGGACATGAATTAGGGTTGTACAGAGTTTGTTAAGTCAAATAACCATAATTATGAGGAAGCTCAACCTTTGCTACCTGAAGAATATGACAGTCCTCTTTGAGAATCACGAAAAATGTCGACATGCTGCACGGAAAGGACAACATAATAATGTTCTCCACGTGAAGACGTTTAGACGACAGAGTGTGGGATCTTATCTTCACAATTTTTTAGAAAATATTTGCTGCCTGCGCCTGGTTGTTTCACATTTTCGCCGACATTCCAGCGCCCTTTCCGTCTTACGCATTTTCCCCGCGAGGGGCCAACGAGGCTCGTCAGCCAGACCAAGGCTCCGCCAGGTGCGCGCACGGAACTGCTGCTTGCAAGATGCTGACTGGGGAGTACTCGCAAAAGAACAGCTCTTCGACTTCGCAATTCATTTGCAGATGTTATTTGCTTGCCAGGATACAGTAACATCGTTTTAACTGTAAACGAATCTTGATCTGATTTCACAGAACTACCGATCGCAACTGCGCCTTCGAAATGTCTTTTGCCCTAATCTTTGCAATACAGACGCGAAGAAAATATTACATTAATCATTACAAAAATATTTTGAAAAATAACGTCACATTCAACTGATCTGATTGGACAATGTTCTCGTTCTGGTCCCGGTCACTGGCAAACTGATTGTAACATTTCTTATTCAAACGTGAAGAGATGGTCTTATTTTTAATTAAACGTGTAACGAGAAAAAAATGTTATAATGAATAAAAATCAAATTTAGGTGAAATAGCGATTTTAATTTTTAGGGACAGATATCTACTGTCAGTTGAAATCAACTTTGGGGAGTATTGTGGTTCTTGGATATGTTTAATAGTATTCGAAGGAAGTAATTCTGATTCTGATCCAGGCATTAAAAAGTCATGAATTCGTAATCGAAAATAATGTCAATTGAATTTCGTAATGCACAAAAGACATGTTAACCCATGCTAAATTGTTTAGAGAGAACGATACATACGTTTCTTCTCTAAAAGCAATGCCATGTTAAAAGTTTGCATACCAAATAATCTTTAAATTAATTGTTTTATGCTTTTGAGGGTCGCTCTCCTACTGTATATCACCGTCCACTTGAATCCAACAAGTTCGGAACAGCGGTACGCATCACAAACTGAAGACACCGGAGTTGAAGCGATCCTCCGCGACCAAATCCTTGGACCACGTGGACAGTTTGGCCCGTAGGCGACCCAGTGCGAGTGCGCGCGGGCGAGGGGGCCCGAGGGGGCCCGAGGGGGCCTCTAATGGCTGGTTCCGGGCGCAGACGCAGGCGCAGACGGCGCGCGCAGCGGCGGCGGCGGCGGCGGGGGCGGCGGCCCAACGGGACCGCGCGCTCTAACGGGCCGCGCTCGCAGCGCTCCCGGCGGCGGAGGCGCGCATGACGTAAGTTCGCGTGTCGCGCCGCGCCGCGCCGAGCCGCTGGGCGTGGGGCGGAGGGCCCGGCGCGGTGCGGCGCTGAATGGGCGGCCGCTTACGTAAGGCGCCGCTTCCCCGTCCGGGACGAGCGCCCGCCATGAAAGGCAAGGCGGCGGCGGGGGTGGTGGCTGTGAGGGTTGCGGCGATGGGGACGGCGGCGTCGGGGACGTCGGGGACGTCGGGGACGTCGGGGACGTCGGGGATGTCGGGGACGTCGAGGGCGGCGAGGGCAGCGGGGGCGGCAGGGCGGCGGGGAAGGTGGTGGCGGTGGCGGCGGGGTAGTGGTGGCGGCGGTGGCGGTGGCGGCGGGGCCGGCGGGGGCGACGGGGGCGGCGGGGGCGTCGGGGGCGTCGGGGCGGGGGAGGGAGGGGGGCGGCGGGGGCGGCGGGGGCGGCGGGGGCGGCGGGGGCGGCGGGGGCGGCGGGGGCGGCGGGCGGCGGGGGCGGCGGGGGCGGCGGGGGCGGCGGGGGCGGCGGGGGCGGCGGGGGCGGCGGGGGCGGCGGGAGCGGCGGGGCGGCGGGGGCGGCGGGGGCTCGTGCCCCCTCCGAGAAACAAACGTTTTAGATTTACGGAAAATCCTCTAAATATTGACTTGTATCGTAATCATCTTATCGTTTACCAAATATTTAACAAAATTAAATGCAAACGTTTGAACCTAATGGACTAGTATTTTATTAATGATTATTTTACAGATCCAAACACATTTTATAACATTTTTTCGAACGTTTATTGAAATTTCTTTCCCGGCGCCTCCCCCCCCCCCTGTGAATGCAAGCAACTGGGTATTTTCATGTAGGTAAATTGGGCTCCGTTGCGTGAGCGGTGTCGCGCTTTCAATCAAAGGTCCGCCTTCGTGGTCTTCGTCGCCGTTGAAGCAATACGTCTAGATTCACATTTTTTCTGCCGCAGTCAGACAAATTACAATTTCTCCGGCGACTTACTCAAGGAGATTCGAGGAGCGGCTGAGGAAATACCTAAGCATTTTTTTCTTTTGACGATTAGAACTAGGAGTTATTAATGTAAATTAAGTTTTTTATATTGGCAAATAACGGTAAAATACCGATCCTCCTTTAATGTAACAAAAATAAAATTAAGTGCTTTCCATACTTCTTGTAGAGTGAATATTATTTTATTTTTGAAATAGTCAATTTACATTTACAATTTGAGATGTGGAAACGATGACCGGTTCCCGTCGCTCTCTGAAAAACAATCGCTGAGAAGCCGCTGTCTTATTAAGTTTGAGTGAACATTTTCAACTAGAAGGAGCTTAATTATAATTAACTTAATTTTCTTACAGAGAATATTAACTTAATTTTCTTACAGAGAATTAATAGTCTATTTAATTATAGAAGATATCTGGTCTTTTTAGTTTTTATGTTTTAAGGACTTGCCGGTAAAGGCTAACTTTTGAGTGCATTTCCTGAATTCCTGAATTTCAGAGTCTTATTGACGTTCTTTTATTATCTTTCATTCCTTATTTTCATGTCATCCTTTTTTATTTTTTATTGGCACTCTTAAAACAACTGCAAGTAGACTTAATTACTTATATGCATACCAGCCGTTTACAGCTTTTTGTGGGGGACTATTGTTAGTTTATAATCCCTCCACAACAATAAAAAAAATCTTTGCCGAAGTTTATCACTTACATTTCATTAATGACAAACTTTACAAACTCAATGACTCACGTGTCTCCCCCTCTACTATTTCTTGCAGCGTCATCGATAGTAAGGCCTCTACCGCGCCCAGGTGTATCTTCACGGTCAGTAGTGAAACGCCGCCGCCGGCATCCAATATCCTCATCTGTCACTGTCTATCATTTTCTAACGCCTGTCGCTCCAAAGCCACGGCCGCCGCCTCTGCCACCGCCAGCACCCCACCTGCACCTGGTTTACGTGAAATTTAAGCTATTGCTTTCGGTCTCACTCTCTTGAGGTCCCCAAAAAATTAAAATCCAAAACCTCTTTTATCGATTCTTAAAATACACTGCTCTTCTCTACACTGTCTTTGCTCGCGGTTTCGAAACGTGGAAATTGTAAATCAATGTTTTACTGACATTACTATACAGCTAATATACACTATGTATATTGCCTCACAGAAAGTTCATTTCCTCAATTAAAACTAATAAAAATTCCTTTAAGGGTTAAAATGTAATTTCAGGATATATTAATTTGTCTTGATTGTTCGAAAATATTATATTTCATTTGACAACGCGCCGATTTGTGCCGCATGATTAAATTACTACGTACACAGTACAGTGAAAATAAAAAAGGAACGCACATTTAACATTTATATCTGGAATGCAAGGCTAGTATCAGATCTGTAAACGCCTTAAACGACTGAATAAACCCACGCGCGTCGCGACGAGTTGCGTCGAATCGCCGAAGTCCATGGCTCAGTGGCTACACCGTCGTATGTGACAGATGTGACGTTAACAGATTTCCCTTATTGTTCGTTTTCCGACGGTGTCGAATTTTCGACTTGAGCTACAGAGTTGGATGGAATTCAGCCACTGTGTGGATGAGAATTCTAGGGACCTGCTGTTCTCTGATCCGTAGTTTTCTGTAGTTTCTCGACCAATACTAGACGCATGCTGGAGCAATATCGTACCACAAATACAAGTGACCGCGAGCGATCTTTCCCCCTCATCACCGATCCCTCGTCTCCTATTAAACCCACCGACACCCCCCCACCCACACACACACTTTCATGCACCACTCCAACAAATGGAACCGGGAGCTTAGAGCTTGTCCCGGCTCGGGCGGTGCCTCTCTCCGGGAGATACCTGAAGGAAACCCCATAAAAGCCGGCGAGTCCCGCGAAGCCCCATTCCATGAGACGAACACCACAGGGTCAGCCCTGCACCTCCATCGAGCGGGCACCGGGAGCGGTAGCTCAGTGCACCCACTGATGTCTCTGCAGCGCCTCTGACCGGAAGGTACTAGCTTCGAGTCCTGGCGGCGGATGGATTTTCGACACTAGCTTTTCAGCTAGGTCGAATCCAGTCGCTGTCTGGAGGAGAATTTTAGCGGCCGGCTGCTCTGATCGGTAGTTTTCCGTTGTTTTTCCGATCAACACCAGGTGAATGCCGGAGAAGTACCCTACCAAACGGGCCACGGACCGCGCGCGATATTTCCTTCCTCTTCCTTGTCCTATCCTCTCCCCTTACACACACACACTTACACTAACATGCACTACACTACCACATATTCCGGGAGATCGGTCGGGAGCTTAGAGCTTGTCCCGGCTGGGGCGGTGCCCAGCTGGTGGGAGAGTCCTGGTTAGGGGGAAACCCCACTAGCCGATGGTAGGTCGGCGCCGGATCTCGCCATCCAGCGGGGGAAGATCACCGCCATCTCCAGAGAAAAAAACATGCACTACACTCACGGGACTAAAGACCAAAGCAGTTGACGCGCCCGGAAACATGAAAAAATCAATCGAGCGGGGAACACCGCCACCTCCCGGGTACGGCCCGCCCTGCGCCACACGCACGGGACAAACGACCCCTGCGGTTGGCGCGCCCGGAAGCGACCACTCAGACCCTGGCGGCGGATGCACCGCGGGCCCGAAGGCCTCGGGGCGTGAAGTGGAGACCTTTCGCTGCGGCGGCGGCGGTGGCGGCTTGGCAGGCAGCCGTTTCGAGGCGCAGGGCAGCCGGTCCCACGAGAACTTTCTCTGCATCTTCCGACAGTCGAGACCGCGCCGCGGGAACCGACAGCACGGGACTCAATGAACCAATAAGCAAACTTCACCGCATCTGCCTCGATGGAGATTGGTGAAATGTTTCAAAGCCAATCACTCTACTGTTTTGTTGCTCGTTTCAGTTTTGATATTTTATATGTTTGGCGGTTTTTAATTTGGTTTACTTGCACTCATTCATAAAATTACAAGACACCTGATAACATTTTGCAGGTGTTACGATAAAGTAATTGTGACATAGTTCAGCTAAATGTTTTACATCAGTTTAAACATTTTGTAAAATGTCGCATTACTAGCGTGAATTATTTGGTTCCCAATGGAAAAAAAAGTCATGAAGGTGAAATAGAAAAAACTTTTTATCATTTGGTTTCCTATTTTGTTATGAATTACATGGATCACTTTACAGATGAGTATGTTGACTTAAGTTTATAAAATATAAACAAATTAAAGATTAGAATACTGACAACGAGAAACAACCGGAGGTCCTCAGAATTATGTATGTAGATATTTATATATTTGGCATTATTGGATCAGTATTACGACTTCGCCGGTTGGCTACTGGTGTCCCCCTTGCCTGGGCCTAGTTAAATTCCCATGCTTGGGGGTAACAGCAACATGACGCGAACATGACGTATTTATTCTCTTCACCGTAACTAACAAGATCCGCCTGCTTGAGCTTTTCTTCGTCAGGCTTCTATAGAAACTGGGACAATTTTAAAGGAAAGCTACAACTATATTTTTGCCTTGACTATGTAGATATGCACAATTTAAAAAAATAGTGGTGCTACAACTGCACCTATTTTCTCATGTTAACTGTCACGGTTACGTAATCATACAAATAATACTGCAACTTGATTCCAACTTCAGTCATCTCTTTAAAACTCTCAGACGGAGAGAAAGATGGAAACTCGAAGAGCGGAGGGCGACGAATGTCGTTGATTGATCAATTGTTTATTGCACATGTATTATTTCAGCGTACATTTCAACGGAAATCAGGAGCTGAAGGTACGAGTATTTCACTTCCAGGACAGAATTAATTACTTAGAAAGACTGATGCCGCGAATGCAGAGGCGGCCACGAGGGGTCAACATCCCAACTTCTAAAGTAAAATGGGAAAATACGCGGCAGGAGAGTTGTCGTCGACTGTTTCACTGCTTCAATGTGACACTTGCTGCAGTCAATAAAATAAAATGAAAGGCTTAGTGAGTTTCGAAACAGAATTCTTTCCGAGTTAAACGACGTCAATAAAACTTAGCAACACGTTGGAAATATTTGAATAGGTTTCTTTGGTTTCTTCTGACGGTATGTCCCTGTCCTGATATTGAATATCAAATAAAGAGGTGATACTGTTCTTTCCCAGGCAATTCTGAAATTTTCAAGAACACTATAGATAAGAATACGTGATACCTGGTGATTTGACCTTCCATGTCGAAATCATGAGCTCAAAATGACTGGAGAATTCGAATCTACATTTCTGGCACAGAACGCTTGCTTAGCATAATATTGATGCTAATTGGGTTGGTGTTTATATTATCGACCAATTTTATCTTCCTTTCTGCTCTAAAATTAGAAGTAAAGGAAGTTTCTTGGTTCAATTTTTTCGACTATGTACTTTTATATGTACTCGTATTTACACAAAATATTGAGGGTTTGTTTAATAAAAATCAATGAAAGGATAATTTATTGAAATGATAATTCAAGGCAAATTGAGAGAAGAAAATTAAGAATCTGACTACATGGATCGATTTGTATTCGATATTTTGAAATATTTAATGAAAAGAAACTCAAATTCATATTCAGTTGGACATAAAGTTTCAAAATATACGCAAAAAATTGAGTACTTTCTGCATGTCAATAACAGGAATTTCAAAATGGCCATTTTCAGGAATGTCCAATGAAGACAGTTTTCCTGGAAAGTTGCCGGACAAAATGTCAAAAAATTGCGTGCCTCTAATATAATTGGTGAAAAAATTACGTAAAATAGCACCTGATTGCACAGACTCATGCGGAAGCGTCTGACGCGCAGTGCTCTTAACTTCCGGTCGCCAGCGGATGGAGAAGGCCAAAGGAAAAAGGTCGCCTCCGTCACCCCACGCTTGGCGCCTTTCTATACCGCCGCTAGGTTCGCTCATTCTGGGGCTCTGTAAGACCCATAAGCGCCATTTTCTAAAGTATGATGATATTCAAATAGAGAACTGGTGTGCAGATAATTATAATAATTTGCTTCTGGACGTAAATGTTGCTTCATTATGCGCACGTTTTGTTGAGCTTTCCTTTTGCTTGTAGTAGTAGAGCTTAGGTTGAGATTCTATTTTGTTAGCAATACAGACAAATCAAATCTGTTCGTTCGTTTACCATTAGAAATAAGTTTTCGAAAGCAACGAAAATATCTAGTTTTTGAATGTTTATCTGTCGCTTTTTAAATTTTTTTTATTATTATTATTATTATTATTATTATTATTATTATTATTATTACTATTGTTCATCTTTCAACTATTAATAGTTAAATTGTTGGGTAGGGATTCTGAAACTCAAGAAAGCGTGTGCAGATGATTTTCTCCCCCATACGTCACATACAGTTTTTGATTAAATAAAAAAATAAATATTTAAGATAGCATTGCAGAATGAAGCAAGGATTTGCTTTTTACTATTCAAACACGTTGTAGATGGATATTCGGAGGAAAAATTTATCATTATTATGGAAATAATTTGAATCAAGAATATGACATATCTAATGAGGTTCTATTGTAACAAGTAACGTAGGACGCAAGTCTCACAAAAGGTATACTATTTTCGGAAATACACTTGTCTGCGCCGTCTCATTAGGAAGTAGAGAGTCGTTATTACATGTTTTTTTAACCACACAGCGCGGAAATAACATGCTATCGCAACAAGTATCCCCATCCATTCTGACATAGCATTTGATTATGCAACAGCTTTATTTTCAGGCTTCCTGGGAAATTTATTTTCAAAGTCACTGGGCAAGGGAGTAAAAATTATGACAAGAGATGACGCTAAAAACCATTTGGGCACGATATTACCATCTTTTAAGTACACATGAAAACAATTTTATGAGACAAATTTATGAAATATTTTCCTACATTTTTCGTGTAAGTGCAGATTCACTTCACGGCCAGCGAAATTCTTTTTTCGGAAAGGGCGCTCATTCTTGTTTCAAGACTGAATTTTGCTGGTGTAAGATCCCGGCCTCGTAATATTCATGCAATTAGGTCCAGCCTTACACAAGTACAAACAAAAGAAGTCGACGCCTATGACTCGGTCTCTTCAGTCACACCCGACCATCGCTCCTTTCGGTTCCTCCACGTTCTCAGCCCACCGCGTTCCCCTGACAGTTCCCTTCGGTCTCACGTCGCATCGGTCCACTCCTCTCCGCCACGCCCCGCCCCTAGTCCTCGCACTAGCTTGCTGTATCCCAGTCCGCCTCCCGTCCCCAGCCTCACCTCGTCCCACCTCCGCCCGTCCCAGCCTCGGCGCGTCCCGTCCGTCCCGTCCCGTCCCGTCCCGTCCCGTCCCGTCCCGTCCCGTCCGTCCGTCCCGTCCGTCCCGTCCATCCGTCCCGTCCCGTCCGTCCGTCCGTCCAGTCCCGTCCCGTCCGTCCGTCCCGTCCCGTCCCGTCCCGTCCCGTCCATCCCGATCCGAATGGTCCCCGTCCGTCCCGTCCCATCCCGTCCGTCCGTCGTCCCGTCCGTCCCGTCCGTCACGTCCGTCCCGTCCGTCCGTCCGTCCCGTCCGTCCCGTCCCCGTCCGTCCGTCCCGTCCGTCCGTCCCGTCCCGTCCCGTCCGTCCGTCCGTCCCGTCCGTCCGTCCCATCCGTCGTCGTCCCGTCCCGTCCCGTCCGTCACGTCCCGTCGACCCGTCCCGTCCCGTCTCGTCTCGTCTCGTCTCGTCTCGTCCTGTCCGTCCCGTCCCGTCCCTTCCCTTCCCTTCCCTTCCCGTCCCGTCCCGCCCCGTCCCGTCCCGTCCCGTCCCGTCCCGTCCCGTCCCGTCCCGTCCCGTCCCGTCCCGTCCCGTCCCGTCCCGTCTCGTCTCGTCTCGTCTCGTCTCGTCTCGTCTCGTCTCGTCTCGTCCCGTCCCGTCCCGTCCCGCCCCGTCCCGTCCCGTCCCGTCCCGTCCCGTCCCGTCCCGTCCCGTCCCGTCCCGTCCCGTCCCGTCCCGTCCGGATCCTTCTTAGCCCCGCCCCGCCCCGTCCGGTCTGTGACCCGCGCGCGCCCTCCGCGCCGTGACCTTTGGCGGCATGCGGCGCGCGTCCGCAGGACAGCGGAGTGCGCCCGCTCGCATACATTAACATTTCCCGCGCGCCGCCGCTTTCTTCGGCCGCCGCCGCCACTGCGTCGCGCGGCCTTCGGAGGACGCGGCGCGCCTTCCGCCTGCGCCTGCGCCTGCGCACCCCCTCCCCCCGCGTTGCACCCGCCGCAAAGGCCTCTCGCGCCGCGCTGGGCCACGCGACGGTGGGGAACAACGAGTGCAATTTGTGCGCACGTCCTTTCAATGGGGGATCGTACAAACTATTTTTTTTATTTTGGCTGTTAAAAATGGTAAAAGATTGATTGGTTGATTTCTTCGTGTTTCCAGGCGCGTCAACGGCTTGGGTCATTAGTTCCGTTAGTGTAGTGCATGTTTTTCCTCGGGAGATGGCGGTGATCTTCCTTCGCTGGATGACGAGATCCGGCGCCGACCTACCGTCGGCTAGTGGGGTTTCCCCCTAACCAGGACTCTCCCACCAGCGGGGCACCGCCCCAGACGGGACAAGCTCGAAGCTCACGACCGGTCTCTCGTTATATGTGGTAGTGTAGTACATGTTAGTGTAAGGGGATAAGATAGGACAAGGCAGAGGAAGGAAAAATTACGCGAGGTCTGTTTGGTAGGGTACTGCTCCGGTATTCGCCTGGTGTTGATCAGAGAAACCGTCAGTCGGAGAATCAGTCGGCCGCTAGAATCCTCCTCCAGACAGTGACTGAATTCGACCTAGCTGAAAAGCTAGTGTCGAAAATCCTTCCGCCGTCAGGACTCGAACCTAGGACCTCCCGGTCAGAGGCGCTGCAGTGACATCAGTTGATGCACTGAGCTACCGTTCCCAGTGTTAAAGATCGAAAAAGACGTTCGTATCCAACTATAACAAAACGAATTTATTAATAAAAATAGCTATAAGTTTATAATTCAATTTTACGCATCTGTTTTAAATCCATAAGGGCACTTCATTCTCAAACATTAATCTACAGTGCGTCTTTTCTTATATTATTGTCTCTTCGATAACGATTTGGTACGTTTTATCTTCTCTCTCTCTCTCTCTCTCTCTCTCTCTATATATATATATATATATATATATATATATATATATATATATATATATATATATATATATATCCTCGAAATACAACGTCGCTTAAGATATTAAAGAATACGTGCGTAAACTATCACGTTGTCAACTTTAAACATCGAACAGTGATTGATTCTGGTTCTAATAATGGGATTTCCGAGCCTTTTAATTTTGAAATTTTTACGTTAAAGCGAAAGAACTAACAGAAAAGCTAGTGGTTGTGGAGCCTAAGCGCTCAAGTTCTGATCTCAGCTCGACTGAATATTTTTTTTTCTTTTGCGAGTGCCGCAAGTATTATATAAGGTTACAAATAATATGAGAAAAATGTCCTATTACAGCACTACTAGTTTTCCTACTAATTCTATCAAAACCCTTCTGAAGTTTCCGAGAGTCAGGAGGCCCTCCAGATTCAATCAATCCTATTTGAATAAAATGTCACACTTCAATTATAATATATTTAGAAAATTGGGGCGTTAAGTAGAGAAATATACTGCAGAATTCACGTCGAATGGTGTTTTTTAGGTTATGTAATTTAAGCAGAACAGAAGCATACACCGTCACTCTTTTAAATTAAATATAGTTTTTATTCCTTTCATATTTTTAAATGAGTTCTTTGAATGCAATTCGTAAAAGCCCGATAACTCGTAAATCATTAAATGAGACCAGGTATAAAATAACTTATTTCTTAATAAAAAAATACTTTAAACTTTCTACATTCACATTTTTACCGTGGTGAGTTAGTAATAGGATGCCTTTAGTGAGGCTTCCAAATTGCTTACATTATTAAGTTTTCTTGGTGTTTTTCTTTCACAGTAATTCACAATATATGAATGAATAGCAATTGCTCTAGATCGATAGTTTAGGTTTCTCTATAGATTTTCATATAGGTGACCTGAATTAATCATATAACTCCCAAGGAAAAGGCCACTACTTGCATGTGTTCTACTTAAGGATTGCGGTTTTACAATCGCTTTTCAGAGAGGCATTTATAGAGAATGCTGCACGCATGACTTGCAATATGCACTAAAACCAGTAGCTCCTTTCGTCATTTAACGACAGAGAAAGTGCCATGAGATATGTAGGGCAATTGGTTAGGAGCAAACATTTCGTTAAGGTAAGTATCACGAATATACTATTAACGAGACAACCTGAATAAGTTGTTCTCCATTTTACGTCCAAGAATTCTAATACCTTGTTTTCGAACTTGTACTATTAGCAATGCTTAATGATTTACTGAAAGTATTGGACACTTTACTTATTACACAGCAAGGCAAAACTGATAGGCAACATAATAACACTAAGAATATCGATTGTAACGGAATGAAGACTGGAGACTTCAATGCTCAGTCACACAACGAACCCGGCACTAAAGTGCGGGCGCGACAGCCAGAACATCTCATTAATATTGCGAATTATATGTCACGTTTGAAGTCCCTAATAGTTTCAATAGCCCTGCAAGCTTCAGAATCCGAATTTCTGCGGAACAAATGAAGAACGTTTGGTACACACGGACATTTTTCAATAACATTGCAACGGACCCGGGCGATGTAACGTTTATTCGTACTGTCACTGACCATAAAATCATGTAACCTCTTGACAGCGTGGGATCGCGTGGCTCCACGTAATCCCACCATCGACTTGGATGCTAACGCAGCTGTTGCATTACCGATCCATTGACACGCGATCTCATCACCGGTCGCCAATGCGGAGGCGCCGTATGCTGCCGTCCAGATATAAAAACCGAATTCTCCGCGGGGGGGGGGGCGTGGCGCGGGGTTGCCGCTCCCGGCGCTCGCGCAACGCGGCGGCGCCGCCCCACTTTCCGCGCAAGGCCGCGGGCAGCGCTCTCTCCTCTCTCCGGCGGCGGCGGCCGGGGCTCGAGCACGCGGCCGGCGGCCTGCACAGCAACGGTAACAGCGTGGAAGGGAACATGCAAATCAGATCATGCGGCCGCCTCAATGGTTCTGGCTTCGGTTTCTAGTTGGTAGGTTGATTTATTGGTTGGTTCATTAGTTAGAAGATTTGTTGGTTGGCAGATATAGTTGTCTCACTTATTGGTGTTGTTGATGGGAGAGGTGGCGATGTTACTCGTTGTGGTTGTGCCGGTGAATGCGGTTGTTAAGATGGAGACGTAAACATTCTATGAAGATAATTCTGAAGATGAAATGGAAACGTGGGATGTTTATATGAATGCATGGTGAATCAATCAAAGTAATCTAGCTTTATTCACACTCCTCGTGGTGATGGAAAGGCTTTCTTTGCCGTAATAATCGATGTCGACGGCATTGATGCGTGAGGTGATTTACATTCACCGAAAGGGTTATGACGACAATGTCACCGTCACAAGTCGTGTCAATTTTCAATTCCAGGAGGGGTTAAGAGAGGCCCCCGTCTCATTCGTTCGGCGGCGGCGATGGTGTATCGGTTAGCGTATCGGACTGCTATATCCAAGTTTGCGGGTTTGAACTCGATCGAAGCCGTGGATTTTTAAGGACGAAATCCTTCGTACGCCTTCCTTCGGAGGGGAAGTAAAGCCGGGTGTCCCACATTTACTGCATGTAAAAGATCTTCAAGCCTAAATGAGCTAAATTCAAATCGCCTGTTTCGTCGCCCAAGTAATACCGTCTTTCTCCCATGGTTGGTGAAAGGAGCGTAACGAAATTTGCGTAGTCAGACGGAAGAGCAGGCCTCATGGCCTGAGTCTCGCCACGTAAAATAAGGCACATTCAATTCAATTCAATTCGTTATCTGAGTGCTCCCGCGGCGCGGCGGTGGCCTTAGAGTCGGCGGCGGCGGCGGGGGAGGTCGGGTGTTAACCCACATCCGCCGTCGCCCGCGGCCGCCCTGGCTGCCTGCCTAATTGCCGCGGCGCGAGGCACCTCATGTCTGGGCGGCGCGGGGGCGTGAGCGGGCGCGGAGTGAATGTAACGGAGGTGCGAGCGGTAACAAGGGCGGTGGCTCTGACGGCGGCGGCGGCGACGGCGACGCCTTTGAGGCGGCACTGCAGGCGGAAGCGGCGCCGGAGACAAAGGTTCTCAGGACTCCCATTGCACCTGGGCTGCGGTGATTACGAAATGCTCTATTAACGGAGAGGGAATTATTACTGCGGCGCGGGAAAGTCCTTCCGACCTTGCCAGTGTACGCTTTTTTATTGTGGTAATAAATTCGATTTTTTTCATGATTTGTTACACAAATAAGTGAAAAATGGATTTTGGCAAATACATGCAGTTTCGCAAATTAAATTATTATTCTTTGACATAACAAACTTTTGTTGTCTGCCGTCAAGGTTGAATATATTTTGCTTCACACTTTTTAAAACGCGAAGTAGAAACCATTCAAATGTGCATTCGTTACGCTAATATCTATCATGTTATCAAGTGGCCCAACCAGGATTCTCCTGGGGGTCTTCATGAGTAGTGATATAGGGTGTAGCCGGCCTGATGTTTTCTTAAAAAATGCATTTATCCTTTAGTTAAATTTTATTTTTGTTTTTATATTCATAATTATTTATAACTATTCAACTGACCTGTTATCGAAGTTTGTTACCATAGAAAATTGTAAAAACAATTTTTGTAAATTTGTGCTATAGGCATTTGCAGGTGGGATGAAGTCCTCCTTCGAGGTGTTACTAATGCTCAATTAATTTTACGTCTCATAACAAATGATATGACTAAAAAGGTCAGAGTTGACTGCCAAAGAAGCGAAGTGAGGCGCGAGCTACGAGGCTGCGAGCGCCAATCGCAGTGGCCAACCGCGGGGGCGAAGCGTGACGTTTCAAAAGCGCCTCCCGATCCACAAGTCTCGCTTCGCTGGGATTCGGCGCCGGTGAAGGATGCATGAAGTAAAAGGTCGGCCTGAGGCGGAGGCAAAGAAGTCCTAGACAGTTACGGCGCGATGCTGAGTCAGACAACTGTAAAAAGAACGCCGCAGGACGCAGCACGGAAACCTAGCGAAACGCTCGACTTACTGCACAAATCCACTAATCGGGAAATTCAGGATAATTCGAAATGGAGTTCTAAAGTGGAAAATTCAAAGTTGGGTTAAGTTGACGACACATTAAATTAGGTTGCTTACAAGTTAACAAATTGTAAATATGTTGTTACGTTCGCAACAAACCTGAATACGCAGTAGGATACTGCTAAATGCCTACTCAGACGGTCATCTAGAACCCTTTTATTCCATTTTCTGATTTGATACCTCACTACTATGTTCTCCAAAAAAATTAAAATCATATCAATAGCTGATTTGAAACGTACCTCCGAATTAATAATAGTAAATAGTAAAGTAATCCCCAGTACATAGTTACTAAATGAGTCACTACTCTTCCATGATTATGCTCAAATAATTTTACATCTCTTAACCAAGATAGATGGCAATGCATACTTAAAAAGATACAAGAGTTCTTTTCTTTAGAGAGAAACACTTCTTATTGGTTGTTACGTACATAATGCACAATGCGTATTGAATTTTTATTTCTCAAACAACAAATATTATAGCTCTCGTAGTTAGTCCGGAATTACGATCTCTATTCGTAATTTTCATATAGTAATCTTTTTAAAAACACACCAAAAATGTTTCCTGCACTTTAAAAAATAGCACTACTTTGTGAAGTATTTGAAAATTGGAAACAAAATATCACGTTTGTACCACACCACCACAAGTTGCATACAATTTCTAAGACGTTTATGGTAAGCATTTATAGCGGCCCCAGAATGAGCCCACGCCCCCTTCCTCGCACGCCCTACAGCCAGTGAAGGTCCGGAGTGGAGGAGGACGTGGGCAGCATGAGGCTGTCATAGTCCAGATTTACCTTCAGCCGAGGGATAGAGAGCCCAGCATTAGAAAGGGAGTTAATTGTCCGCCTGCTGCAGTTGGAAAGTGCTGAAAGATCCTAAGGAATGACAGGCTCTAATTCCCAGGGCCCTTTACGTCAGTGTCAAACACGACAGTGGGCGGGAAGAAAAATGAAAATGTTCTTTTCTTAATTTCCATATTTACTTTTGACCTTATTTTGGTTAAATAAACATGACCATTATTTTGATGGCGCAATATGGACAGTATTTTTATTCAGATTGTGAAAGATGTATTTGTACTATTCAAAATTCTAAAATTTTGATACTTTCTAATAGAAATTAATTAATTTTTAATCATTTATTTTAAAAAGTTCATTTACGATACTTTCATTTATTTCAATATTTCTAACACATTAATTTACTATATACCAATTACAATTAGTTTGGAATTAACAATTGTAAATAAAAGCCATTTACAACGATCAGACGCACGTGGTTGTAACCACGAACAAGGACCCGTGACAAGCCAGCACATATTTATATCACTAGAAATCGCGTTGCAAGTGTAAGATAGGGAGATACGACCAAATGAAATGATCACAACAGAAAACCGTTGGGCACTTTGAGAAATCAATAGAAAAAGTACTTTGCAGAATTTAACTTCAGCAGCGGACGCCTCTCGACCCCATCCGGACCTGGCGTCCTACTCGAGGCGCAGCATAACTTAGCCGCCGCCGCCGCAACGGCGGAGCGCCCAGACACCGTTGCTCAAATAACGAGAACAATAATCACATGCATTATGCATGGACGCTAGTGCGGCGGCGCGGTGCGGCGCGCGATATGAAGCGATCGCGGCGGTGACGTTCGCGACGGAAGCGACCGACCCGCGCCGCGCTGGAAGCAGTACTCGCTGCGACTTTCAAGAGGGGAAACAGAAGAAAAAATAAATAAATAAAAATAAATAAAATAAATAAAATAAATAAAATAAATAAAATAAATAAAATAAATAAAATAAATAAAATAAATAAAATAAATAAAATAAATAAAATAAATAAAATAAATAAAACAAATAAAATAAATAAAATAAATAAAATAAAAAATAAAAAAGTTTCATGTCATGTGTAGCATTTAAATAAAACAAAAAAATCATAAGAGGGATTGAAAGAGGAAAAGAGAATTACGCAATGGAAATATGAACACGAAGAAAAATACAAGGAGCAAACGAGACAGAGATAAAAATAAATATTGTAATTTGTATTAAAGAAAGTGGTATTAAAGGAAATAAATATCTAATGAAGTTTGTAGAACAAAGGGAATAAAATAATTGTCATTTCATCAGTTTTCTAAGAAGGATAGCCCGAATGCGATCTGTCATTGACCGCATTGCATTCAGCGGCGTCACTAACTGGGAGGTTCTAGGGTTCAAGACCTGACAGCGGCGGATAGCTCTTTAGCTAGGTCGAATTCAGTCACTTTCTGAAGGAGAACTGTAGCGGATGGCTGCTCTGATAGATGGCCTTTCATGATTTCTCCCATCAATACCAGGAGAAAGACGGAGCGGTACCTTAACAGTGGTCACGGATCGCGCGCGATATTTCTTTCCTCAGTCATATGTCCTCCTCTCCCCTTACAGCCATTTGGATCTTAGTGTGTGACCTGACGGAGGAGATACCTGGGAGTGAAACACCGCAATCAGACGAGTAGGTAGGCGCCCAGTCTGCAGTTCCAGCGCGGTGAGGACATCGTCATTTCGCGGAAAACAACTTGCATTACACTGACGGGCGAAGGATCAAAGAAGTTGACGCGCCCGAAAACAAAATAATCAAAGAAAGATAACTGGATGAAAGATGGGAAAAAGAATAGGAAAATAATCCCAAGAAAAGTCGCTTGGTTGATACCAAGGTCAAAATGGAACATGCTGGCCACCGGGTCACCGGCCACCGGGCCGACCGTTGTTAACTTCGAATTAACATCTTAGATATTATGATCCTCGGGCCATGGCATTTTCTACCCGAGATGAATAAGTTGAATACGATGAAGTGAATAGCAACATGAAAATAACTATGGTGGCAGAGACAAGCTATTTGCTCGTTTATGATTTAAATTACTGGTTCCAATTTTCAATTACTGCTCACCAAAGAACATAAATTCAACGTTTATTATCATCGAGAAAGATGTAATTATGTTGTACGCAAGAAATGAACTATAACGCAATATCATTAATCAATTTTACAAAGTTATTTTTCATTTAATTTTCTATTCAGAAATGCACTAAGTTCTGCATATATCAGCTCCTTATAGAATAATACTATTTTCAGTAAATGAATAGTCGATAAAAATAATCGGAGCTTCATCTTGAAAGCATCTGTTTTTCACTCATAACATTCAAAGAGTTGTTAACTTTTTTTAATTGGTTATTTAAGGTCGCATTAACATCTAGGTCATTGGCGACCACTATTGGTGTTAACGGTATGATAACCATGAAGATAAAACGATATGGTGATGATAAGGGGTGAAAGGACGAACACAAATACATCCATGCCCGAGGCGGGACTCAAACCCGTGACCCTTCGGTCCGAGATCACTACGACACTACTGCCTTAGCGATCTCGGCCACCGGGCCGACCGTTGTTAACTTGGAATTAACATCTTAGATATTATGATCCTCGGGCCATGGCATTTTCTACCCGAGATGAATAAGTTTGAAATTAATGATGGCGGAGCATTGGTGGTATGGGAGGCAGGCGAAGCGGGGCAACTTTCCCGAACCCACACTGTACACTGCAAATCCCCCATGGACGACCAGAAATTGGACCCCGGCACTCGGAGGAAGAGAGGAGCGGTCTGACCCCTCCGCCATGGATTGATTGATTGATTGATACTTGTGAGTACGTCAACTGCTATGGTCATTACTCTCGTTTTGCAGTGATTTTTTAGACTGGATCTCTTCTCGCTGGATAGCGAAAGCCGGCGTCGGAGCTGGTATTATCTCTTATCGATACCCGGCACTGGGAGATCAGAGAATCAAAGCGGAAATCTTCAGTGGTACTAGAAATACTGTCATCCAAACTTCCTTCAGGCTTGAAGTCTGTAAGATGTAGGCTCAAATCTGGTGTTGGAGGTGTGGTGGGTGTATGTACGGAAAACGGCGGCAGCTAATCGGGCACATTTAGCTTCAGCGATATCCCGCGATGAATGAAAATTTTCCGGCTTTTTTCGGTCCAAATTGAAACCGAAACGGGCAAATAGTAAGATAAGAATCCATATGTAATTTGTGCAATTTGCAACAGTTCGAGAACAGTACTCCCAAAACGTCGCTTGCTTGAGCGTGCGTTGGCGGAGGGGCGGAGGTGCGGAGGGGCGGAGGGGCGGAGGGGCGGAGGGGCGGGGGGGGGCGGAGGGGCGGAGTTACACACTGATTATGTATGTATTAATTTTATCACTGTTAGCATCCGGCCAGGAACCCCGGGATCTAACGGCGTCGAGCCCCTGGCCGAAGGGATAAGAGACACTGACTGACTGCGACGTGACGAGACTTGAAGAAAGTTGAGGAAGATTTCTGCACGCCAGCGCTCAACGCCCTGAGGGTTTAAGAGACGCGTTGCGTCAATGACGCAACAAATTCCTATTCCTGGGATGGCGTGGCTGAGGGCGAGCGGCATCGCGTCGGCAGAGAGGGGGAGGAGGAACGACCGAAGGGCCCTGCAGCGCCGCCCCGCCCCGCCCCGCCCCGCCCCGCGCCGGACGGAAAGGAACGGAACGGGGCCGGCAGCAGCAGCAGCGGCGGCGGCGGGGCGGCGGCGGCTGCGGTGGGGGCGGGGCGGTGGCGGCGGCGGCGCGGCCTAGACCTACTTCCGGAGCCGCGGGGCAAGGCCGCGGCGGTTCCGGGCGCCGCGACGCCGCGCAGCGCAGCGACTTTCCAGGGCGCGCCCTCTAGCGGAGGCACCGGCGGCGTTCGCCTCTGCGCGGCGCTGGACTCTCCTGCTCTCTCGCTTTCGTTCTTTCTTTCTTCCTGCGACCGGGAGCGGTAGCTCAGTGCATCAACTGAAGTCACTGCAGCGCTTCGGACCGGGAGGTCCTAGGTTCCAACTCCCCACGACGGCAGGATTTTCGACACTAGCTTTTCAGCTAGGTCGAATTCAGTCGTTGTCTGCAGGGTAATTCTAGCGGCCGGCTGCTCTGATCGGTAGTTTTCCGTGGTTTCTCCGATCAACACCAGGCGAATGCCGGAGCAGTACCCTACAAAACGGGCTACGAACCGCGCGCGATCTGTCCTTCCTCTTCCTTGTCCTATCCTCACCCCTTACACACACTAACATGCACTGCACTACCACATATTCCGGGAGACCGGTTGGGAGCTTAGAGCTGGGGCGGTGGATCTCGCCATCCAGCGGGGGAAGATAACCGCCATCTGACGAGAAAAAACATTCACTACACTAACGGGACTAATGACCGAAGCAGTTGACGCGCCCGGAAAGACGAAAAAATCAATCCATCAATCAATCTTTCCTCCTGTCTATCTTCCCTCCATTCTACATCATCTTATGGGATTTTGACTGAGTAGTCGTGCTTTAGAACTTATTATTTCTGGCCTCTTTTCCTCTACCTTCTTTTTTACCAATGGTGCGATTCCTCTTTTCTTTTCTACTTATCCCTTTTTCGTTCTTTTTCATCCTTCCGTTTTTGCCTTTCTTATGTCTTTTCTCATCTTTTCTCTTTTTTCCTCGTCGTACCTTGTTGCCTAATTCTTTTCCTTCGTTCTCAACCTTCAGTCGTTTACATTGAATACCTAAAATCGGCTTTACCCCCTTAATATGTCAAAGTAAGAGACAAATCCCTTCACAAGAGATGTCTTCTGTCGTTATATACGGTAGGAGTTGTTAGCTTATTTACTATTTCGCGCTGTATTAATTTACTAAAAAATGGAAATGAATGAAGATGTACTTCAGCTAATCTCAAGTCAACGTAGATAGTTCTGAACATGATTACTTACGATTAAGAAAGCTGGCACAGTGTCTGACAAAAGTGTTGTCCGTTCTTTACCTGAAACAAAATAAACAAATTAATCCTGAGACCATAGCAAAAGTTGCATTTATTTTATGTTAGTTATGTTTCTTTTTTTCGAACTTTAGTCTTACTTTTCAATTTTTCAGAGCGTATTGCAGCTTTATTTCAGAGTAATGAGCTAAAACAATGATTCAATTCGGTACTCGAGTTGTAGGCACATTGTGCCCAACACTTGACGCAAGTCTACGTCTCGTGTATTCATCTCTAGAAGTTACGAGAATTTTCTTACTTAAATCTCATATACATGATTAATCTTTTTCTAAAAGTAGAAAAACACTATGTTATTATTACTGAATTATTTATGAATTGCGCACTATTGCTGACGATAAAATGGACATATATTTCATTCTTTCGACAGTCGGGTAAGTGCAAGTAAGTAAAAACGGGCAATTCATTAATACAGAATTACTATTATGTAACACGCAATAATTCAAATCTACAAAACTAATGTCAGATGATTAATTATCAAGTACATGAAACACAATCCCTTTTTCATGTCGTTGATAGATAATTGTGACTCGTGAGAGAAGGAAAGTATCTTATCCTTTTTTTCAGTGTTTCAATTTAATCATTATAAAATAACGAATCCATAATTGCTTTCATACTAAGTTTAATATTTCTCTGAAAATATTAATTGAAAGTAGAGTAAAATTTACGAGGTTCAATTATTGGTAACTAAAACTCCATAAAACTTCAAAATTATTATTTCGCTTCTTTCACAACCTTTTCACTGTCCAATGTTCATTACATCATACTTTACATGTCTCTTGAGACCATAAGAAACATTAAGCGAGAAAAGTATTATGACAAGCAATCATTTCTTCGATAGTTAAAAGGTAAATAATTTCGAGATACTGAATTCAATGATCTGTACTTAAGTTATCTGCAAATTTTGGGTATATGAAGATATTTCATGATGTTTAAAAAAATTTCATGGTTTTGAAGGCGCCCATCTCAACCGTATCTCAAATTACAATTGAGAAATATCGTGGTCCAGCTGATTTAATGAGACAGTCAGGCGGTAGTAGAGACATGTAAAAATGCAAATTTGAAGTACACGATAACGAGAGAAAGACAGGACCATTTGACCTACTGTTATAGAATTCTTTCCGATGTCATTTCGTGGCTGCCAATCACAATTAGCCAGCACTATTGTTCAGCAGTATTAACTATTATGGTATTCATGGAAATCAATTGCGTTGAATACCATTACAGTTCATTGTTTGAAAAATCAGGCAATTCGATGGCGAGTTCTGACAGAGCTCTCAACTTTCAAATAGAGACATTGATTTAATGGAATATAATGTTTCAAACTGTTATTATTTTTTAGCAACTAAAAAAATTGTCATAAAGAAAATGAAAAAAATTAAGTTAAACATTATGCACTCATCCACGTATTAGTTTAGATATTACATTTTTAAACAGACAATTCACAGTCAGCCTCAACAAACTGGAATGTCTAGCGGCCGGCTGCTCTGATCGGTAGTTTTCCGTGGTTTCTTCGATCAACACCAGGCGAATGCCGGAGCAGTACCTTAACAAACGGGCCACGGACCGCGTGCGATCTGTCCTATCCTCTCCCTTTTCACACACACTTACACTAACATGCACTACACTACCACATATTCCGGGAGACCGGTCGGGAGCTAAGAGCTTGTCCCCGCTGGGGCGGTGCCCCGCTGGTGGGAGAGTCCTGTTTAGGGGGAAACCCCACTAGCCGACGGTAGGGCGGCGCCGGATCTCGCCATCCAGCGGGGGAAGATCACCGCCATCTCCCGAGAAAAAACATGCACTACACTAACGGGACTAATGATCAAAGTAGTTGACGCGCCCGGAAACATGAAAAAATCAATCAATCAATCAATCAGAAATGCGAGACAATTCCTGGAACTGACAGTCGGGTATATCCTTCTGCCAAACAATAACAATCTCTAGGTTCGATGTGTGCAGGAGCACGACAACGATCGTGGTACGGGAATCTGTCGGGCGGGTTTTCGGCCCGAGAGCCGCAGCGGTACCGCAGCGACGCCGCAACGGGACGGGCGGCGGCCGACCTGCCTCCGTTTGGGCACGCGGCGGCGCTGGCACGCGCCCGCGCGCGCGCACGCGTGTCCGCATAGCGGCGGCTCACGCGGCGCCCGCACGCACGCGGCGCAACAGAAGGCCATTTCGCGGGCCCGCGAAGGCACTGACGAGGCTCACGCTGAATACGGTAAGGATATTCGTTTCCAATTCGTGGTTGGTAATACAGGTTTTTGGAAAGTTTGAAAGGTGATTGGGCTACCTCAAATCCTAGCCGATATGTGCTAGCGATCCCAGCGATATGTGGTAAGTGTATATATATATATATATATATATATATATATATATATATATATATATATATATATATATATATATATATATATTCTTACACATATCGCTTACACATACTGCTGAAAAAATTTGCTAATTTAGTTCCAGACTGATGACCCAAAATGGAACTTCCTCCCCTTATAAAAGCATTTAAGTTTATATTTAAGATAAGCAAGAAAATCTCTAAATATACATGAATAGTTACATTCCCTGAACTTTGTATTTTTTTTTTCAAAACAGTAAACAAAGGGTAGTTTGTGAAATTTGGATGAGTACTTAGCGTTAAATAGTGCAGTTTTTAAATTAATTACTAAAATAATCTTATTATTTGAAATTACGAGTCCATATCATAAGTCGTATGCAAATTTTATTGCATTAAGTTCAAAGAAAAATGAGTATACAACAGGTAAGTGTTAGCATACAACAAACACCATATTTGTCTGTTCACAATGTACAGCTCTTAATTCTTTTAACTGTTTACTTGTTGTAACTCTACATATGTGTTACAATAACTGTAAATAATCAGATTGATCTTGGCAATAAATTAACTTGGATTACAAAGTGAGAAAATCGTACGCCTTGTGAATCGAGGTTTTTATATTTTGTGTTTTTAATGATTTATGTTTTAAATTCTACATGCTTATTTTATGAGACAAATTCATATCTGATTTGTCATTTATGATTCTTATTTATGTATTAGCGTAGTTTAGAGCTCGAAATGTCTTCTGTTCAATAGTTTAACAAAATTGAAATATATTTCAAGTATCTACAATCATTTGTATTTACTGATTGTGTTAAATAACAGGAACCAATAGAAATAATAAATTATACACGGATTTCCTGCTTATAAATGATCAGGCATTGTTCGGTCTTTTAATACTCTTTAGTGTACGTCAACTATGAGAAACATTTAGAATGTGATTTACTGGAGGACATAAAATGTTATTCGTAAGATCAACAAACATGATGATATAATTATCGATTTCTTTTAACTAGTTACACGTGATTGTCGACAGAATATTGTCTCCAATTATCATGTTATTTCCAGGAGACTTCTACATACCCCTATACTACTGGAGAGATCTCTTTTTCACCGAAAGTACTGATCCGTTAAAAAAAGGTGTCACGTGGAAGATATTTGCACGGAATACAGTTAACGATGACTGAAATTATGTTGCAGACCACGTAGTCCTTAGTAAATTTAGTTTAAAATAATAAAGATTAAATGTGTTTAAATGCGTGCAACCTGCAACACTCGGACCCTAGAATGCGCCTAACACGGAAACTATGCGTCGTAGGATCTTGACATCAGATGTTTTGTGACCTACAGGGACTCAAATTATTTTTTCAATATTTAAAAAAATAAGGTATTTTGCCATGGCTTCGTTTAGAGCTTCTACTGAACCGATTGTAGTATTTTTTCCTTTAAATGAAAGAATGTGATCCCTAGATGTGTTATCAGATATTGTTTGTGTTGATTCACCAACATTTAGTGTGTAAATTAATTAATTAAATATTTCTTTAATAGTACGCTTATCAATAGTCAATTGTTATCTTCCAAAGGGTGGCTGTTTCAAAATCGATATACATGAGTCGATAGATGCTTCATGGTGGCGCTGTTAGATGTTTTGTTTTGATTGTTGAGATTTGTTTACAATTCATCAAGGTTTTGTTTCAGTGTAATTATTGCATTGTGGCGTTGACAGTTTGCATGTATTTGCTTTTGTGGTGTATTTTGTAGAGAACATTCGGACAGTGAGTTTTGCTCGGTTGTACTGAAGTAGTGAAGTTGTTCACAGGTTATGTCGAATTCCGAATCGTTGCCCACGCGTCCCAAAAGACGCAAACGTACATTAACTGGACGCAGGGAAAGAGAAAGTCAGCGTAAGTGTCGTGATAGTGAGGTCATTTCGTTTTCTGCTGGGTCGTTGTCTATGAAATGTCAGTTTTGTTCTGCTTTGCACTTCGCATGTGAGAGAAATTCTGCAAACGATTTACTCTGTGTTGCTTAAATGGGAAAAATAAGTTTACATTCAAGCGATATGCTAGAAGAAATAAAAATTGTTTATAGGACATGATGACACATAAAAAACTTTAGAAATAATATCCGTCAGTATAATAGTGCTCTTTCTTTTGTGCAATTTGGCGCCGATATTGCATTGCCACCTGCCCATGGGCCATACGTGTTCAAAATTTTGGGAACTCACATTACAGAATATCTTCGTTATACCCTGAAGATCCAAACAATGCAACGTATTGTGAACATTAGTCTGGTCACAGTATTTTACATTTATCTCAGATCTCACCGTCAAATTTTGACGGGTTTTCACTAGTTTTCATTTAAAAAACAAGCAGCACAGCGAAACATTTCCTTTTCTCATTGTTAGTGATATTACCCAACAATTATTCAGAATAAAAAAAGAAGTGACATCATTTAAAAATCTACAATTGAATGAAGTTTTACACACAAGCCACAAGAATCAATTCGGTTCCAAGCCGCAAGAATCAATTTGGTTCAAAAGGGGCTTGGAAAGTTGAGACGCAATATTTCTAAAGAGCGCAATTTTTACATTTTTGTGGGTTGGTCGCGTTCTACAAAACGCCATTCAATTGATGGATAAATTGTACTGAGAGAGAAATCTCTGGCTTGAATAGTGGAAGTGTATGACGATTTGAAAATAAATGAGAACCCTTGCGATTACAAAAGGAACAACTGTAGAAAAGTCGCAACAGAAAAGTACTACATATGCACTACACGGGAAATCGATACTCGCCTCCAAATAGTTTCAAGTCGATTAGTACTTATTACCTAAGACTAATGAAATGAAGTTAAAAAATTCTAGAACAATCAGTATTCACTGTGGACACAGGAATAAACATGTTCATGAAAATGTAATTAAAATGTTACATATTTACCAACATTAGTACATATAGTATGTTGTAGGGAACTATGGTAAAGGAATCTAACTACGCACCTTAATTTAAAAACGTAATGCATAACATATTATAATAATAATTGCATGTTTTTGTTATGGGACATTTGCTTTAAACGATTCATGGTTGCTGTCTTGCGTCATCACTAACGTTTGGGTTTGAAAACCTTAATCTTCGAACTTAAAGCATTCGCTAACTTTGCTTCGATAAGAATAATCTCACACGCACTACTCGTCTAGACCAAGAACTTGACACAAACAAACGACACGACGTAATGAAGAAATGACGGCAGATAAGTATTTTCTATTAATTTTATAATTATATTAAAATTTAGTGTTTATGCTCCAAAACCGGTTAACAATAGCAAACCTTAAAACATTTGAGGACCGTTATCTTTCTTTTAAAGCAAAAATATAAAAAAAATCGGTTGAGTGGGAAGTTCAAATTCTTTCTCAACCAAAATAATTAGTATTTTAAATATAATTTTTGAAATTTTCAAAATGACAAGTCGTAATGAAAATCGGAATTATACTACATTTATAAATGTACTTTCTTGAAAAAATTTTGTTAAAAATCTGCCATTTTCCAGAAATGTTTGAAAAAGTCACACGGGTTTCATAGGAGCACTCCCCAAAATTAAAATATCTTAAAGATCTCCTGAGAGGCACAACTACTCTTACTTCTGGCATGTTTACCAAGTTTCAGCTCAAAAGATTCTGAAAGAGTTAATCTCGACACATTCATACAGGCAGACGGCATCCCGATTTTTGGGTTCACATTTTCGTGTATCTCCTCGCCTCCTGCGTCAATCTCATCCACCTTTGGAAAAGCACTAATTGACCCCAATACTGACGTGTGCGAAACAACAATTCAACAGAACCTTGAACGCGGATTTTACTACTGAAAATTCGAGAGGGTATTGTCGAGGTTGCTCCAATACTTTCCCTCCCTAAAGTATAACTCCCAGTCCCCAAGGAGGAGAAGTGAAATTTACACTAATCATCTTTTGTTAAAATCGATTTTTATGACTATTACACTGGTAAAATTAAAACCAATAGTTTTTAAGTATTCATATAAAATGGCCCAATCAGGGCGGTGTATCTCAACAAATTTATCGCTTTTTCTATTCGATTTTTCTTACCGCTCCTCCCTACTGGTCAATAATAAGTTGCGACTCATCTATCTTAGGATGTGCAGTAAACTGCAAATGCAGTATAACTTGATCGCTTTGATTTTAACATTCTTTCAGTTATTTTCAATACTTGGCGTATTTTGGAACTCTGTTGGACGTGATTTAATTAGTGGAATAGTCCTATCACTCGTCTACTATAGTCCTATCACTATTTCCATAGCACCCTAGGTGTTTCCTATGATAATGCTTGGAAAACATTAGGTCGATGCAGTTGTGCGCGTCTATTTTGAGTGAGCTGGGATCTGAAGGAGCAAAAACGTTGAGGCGAGCGGCAACGGCTTACGACGCGAGCCTACCTGTGATTGGGAGGTCGACTGTTCGATTCTCACCAGATGCAGGAAATTTGCATTTAGAAAGATTTTTTTAACATAGTTAGGTTGTGGTCGTTGTCGGAATCTAATTCGTTGGCCAAATACTCTGGTAGTGATTTCCATGATACCCGTCCAGGCGAATGCCGGGGCAGCTCCCTAGAATACGGGTCACGGACTGGGCGCGATATTTTGTCCCTATTCTGTCCCCAGTCCCCATCCTTAGGGTAAACAGGCTGAATATCTACTGTGGAATGGCCCATCTCCCACTGATCTAGAAAAAAATCTCTACGTCGGAGATCGGCTAAGGCAGAACTGTAAGTTCTGATGAGTCATAAAAAGAAGTAACCAAAGAGTTGGGACACTGGCTGCTTCTACTGTTGATGGACTTATATTTTTTATTCGATTGTCTTAACTTCGGTACCACTCACGGTGAGGATCTTAAATACAAACTCTAATTACATATTGTGCGCCACTCGTTCAAGTCCATCTGGTATGGAATTTACAATAAGCTTTGCCTTTTTTGTATCTGCCCGCTTCATTATCTCATTTTCGAATATGTTTTGCACATAATGCTTCTACTTAATGAAATGCAATGAAAACTCAATGCATGACATGATTAAAAACAAGAAAGATAAATAAATTTGTCCTGAAAAATGTCACATAAAAGTACGCTATTCTTTCATGATTGTCAAAGGGCAACGTTTTGTTTCTTATCATACTCATTTCCAATTCAACGAAGGTGCAGTTAATGTTAATCGATTTATCATGAGATGAGATGCAGTGGAATAGAGAACGATATATTTAACGAATGCAAATGAATATCATGTATCTATGACACGAGTGATACTTTTGGTCTATAACTTTGATTTATTTAACGTGGCGCCTCAAGGTCACGAGCTGGCGGGAGAGGGGGACATTGTCATCCAATCGGTAGCTCCAAACCAAAAGTTTAAATCGTAACGAAGCTCCCGATAGCATAACAGTGTCCCCTCTTCGTCCAGCTCGTGGCCTTGATACACCACTGTGAATAAATAGGAATATACTATTTAGTTCCATTCCTTCAGGGTACTCCACTAAGAAAATCATTGTGTATAAAAGCTATTAACAAATACCGTATGTTCTTAATTATTTACTACAAAAAGTTGAGCAGCTATTTCTGGAATGTTTTGGTCTAATTTTGTTACTAAATATTGATTCGTGAATTTTATTGAAATATGACTCAATTATAGTTTATTTATTGTAACCAACACATTTTAGTTGGTACAGTTCATAAGCAAATGAATCCATGCAAATGAATCCAAATGCAAATTGATCCATTCACTAATGTATTTTACTTCTATCTTAGAAACATTATCGTTTTCAAGTTTCTTTTGTTGGACAAGGACCAATACGAAATCCCTAGAGCAGAAATGCGATTGACCACACTACTATTATTCTCATCAAATTGGCGCAGAACAATTAAGTTTAAGATTTTCATCTCGATCAGCGAACAATAAACGAAGCATGCCAGGGACTGCAATCTCATTCTACCAAAGTGCCAATAATAAGAAGACAAACGATGGGCAACAAAACCCTTTTCAAGATAGAAGTCGTCGCAATTTGTCAAGCGGTCGTTTGAACAAAGGAGATAACGTTCAAGTATCACCTCTACGGATTCGCTCAATTGCCCATCCCATCAACTCCCATCTCTTTTACGGGTCGTGCATTTAGGTCTCAGCCCAACCGGCAGAAAACGTGCTGCCAATGAATAGTACAAAGAAGTCATTTCACTGAAGAATCGTAATAGTACATTATGAAACGATGATGTAATGATGAGTATTAATACACGAGTGTGATATTACGATACGAGCGAGGAACGAGCGAGTATCATAAACTTCACACGAGTGTATTAATGACCATTTCATCGAGTTTCATACGGTACTTTTTCTACGACTTTTATAAATTAAACTTTTACATTGAATTGTTTCGTGGCAGTCAATTGCATTTGTCATGCAGGATTCAGCCAAGGCCACCTAGTGAAGAGCACCCTTAACCCAACCCTCGCGTACTGCTGTGGCTATGGTTGCACGTCTGCCTGCGAGGGAGTACTGCGCTAGTCAAATAGGATCAAAGTGGAATTATGATCCAATTTATTTTAAAATAATATTCCACGAAAAATACTAATAATAAAACAAATTAAAATTGGCAATCATAATATAATATCTAATGCAATTTTTATGTACCAATCGAACGAAAGAATTACTAGAACGATTCTTAATGAATCAATAAGCGTCAATACTTGGTTTGTAAAGTTTTCTGTGATTGGTCTAGAATCTGTATCATAATGAAATCTGTATCGTAATAAGAAGCATTACGCAACTGGATCCAACCATCAAGTGATAGCATTATATAATGGGAGTAGAAAAAAAATCATTGTTATCTCTCTCACTATAAGGAAAATATATTTTAGAATATATTAATTTATTATTTTAGAATATACGTGCCGAAAAAAAGTTTTCTACGATACCTAGGATTAAACATTTAATAGCAAAATTTTGGTATCTGTAGTGCGGTTTGGAAAATATTTCATTCTTAATTTGGAATTGAATACCTTGGATTTGTTTTTCACGGCAATGGAACGGTTTGCTTCATACTGTGCTTGAGCTATGAATGTATAGAAGATAAACCCAATTTTTTTTCTGCCTATGGATGATACTTTTGTAATGTGAGGCGTTACCACTGTGCAAGGGTGTTAGTATTTGATCATGGATTTACATTAATTCATGCATAATTCCTGTCGATGATGTATATGGGAAACATAGTACAAAAAGCTTGAATATCTCGAAAAAGAGTTCACTTGTTTATGAGAAATTCATTATTTATTAATCTTTATTGCAGATGATACAATTCAAAAAAATTTTGCATAGTCGATTTCCCAATGAACTACTCTATTACGTAGAGAAACATAAATCTTCTCACATCCCAATTTCTTTTTAAAACTGGAAAATGTTAGTGTGGACAGGGCATACATTACATGAAAATACCGTTAAAACGAACATATTCATCACCTCATTATTTTATCGTTTCGTCCTTGCATGCTTAACGAAAATAAAAGTTCGTTATCCAAACTTCGCTTCGCTTTTCCCCCTTTAGAGTTAGTGGTTCGAGCTGAAGCTGTCGGTATGACGGATGGCCCCACGTGACACGTGTAGTAACGGCGTCGCACAGCGCCCGCATGTGCCCTGGGATGCGGGGTTGCGAGCAGGCAGAGCAGCCAGAGTCGATGTCCCACAAGGTGACTTTTCACACTTCCATCACGTCGGCTTTCTCAAAATAGCGTCCATTAAAATCCTTAAAATAACAATATAAATCATTCCTGTTTGAAATGAAATTAATGGCGTAAATAATGTAGTGTTCTCATCGATCTTCATGTTTAGGTTAAGAGTTATTATTTCTTTTAAATCAAATAAATTATTTATCTTTCTAAAAAGTTACAAATGATCAGAATTTTCATATAAAATTTTATGTACTTCACTAATAGATGAATTAAAAGAAAAACGTTTGGAAAATTTATTTTTTTGGCCGTCTTCAAAACAAGGATGGACCTATCATTTCAACGTATAGATTGTGTGTACTTTTTAAACCATTCAACAGATTTTGATGATTATTCTGATTTTGATTTTCCTCAAGAATACGTTAAGCAAATTACAATATCAAAATATGCTCATTAATCGGGACTTACAGATCATGAACGTGTACTGAGAAACACACGTCTTACAATAGTTTGATTACGATCTGATATTCCCATGACAACGGATAAATCTTCGATTGATTAATTGGTTGATTGATTATTTCGTGTTTTCGGGCGCGTCAACTGCTAAGCTCATTAGTCCCGTAAGTGAAGTGCATAGTTTTTGCACGGGAGGTGGCGGTGTTGTTCCCTGCTGAATCCGAGTCCGACATTCACGTCTTTATGGAGTACCTTCTCCCCATCTCTCCAGGTACTTCCCACAAGCGAGGCACCGCCCCAACCAGGCCAACCTTTAAGCTCCCGCATGCGTGGTAGTGCAGTGCATGTAAGTGTAAATGAGTGTGAGTCAGGTGTAAGGATAGGACAGGGAAGAGGAAGGAAAGATCGCGCAAAACTAGAGATCAGAGCAGCCAGCCGCTAGAATGCTCCTCCACCTAGCGGCTGAATTCGACCTAGCCATTTAGCCAGTGTCGAAAAAACTTGGGCGGTAGCTTTACACTGAACAGCATGTTAACAAATTACAATGTGCCGCCCAAAATACTACCATTGTAGTCTCGACTCTGCCCTTCTGGTACAACAGACCAACACTATGCAGCGAGATTAAGCACGCAAACCAACAATTGAAACTGCAGCTGAGAGAAACAAATGTCACACTTTTTGAAATGAATTTCCTCTCAGCAAAACACTTCACCCGGCATGGTCTTCACATGAACCTTGCTGGAAAACATGCAGTCAGTAACAAGCTTGCACAATACATCATCAACTCCAGTCCTACGCAGTCTCCTGCCAAAAATCCGTCCCTTTCGCCTTCCTTACGTTCTCCACCCCCACCCTTATTTCGAACCCTGTTGCCTCTTCCTCTGAACCTACTCCCGTTTCTCCCATTCCCACTACCAATTCGTCTTCATCTGATGCCCCATCCTCCTCACAACCTGTCACTGCCCGGACACACTACAACCTTCGACCACGCACTCGAGGTAAAAATGGAGTAAATATATAGCAACTACAGTCAGATGCAGCAGAAAAACATTCGTGTAGGTACTTGCAAAAAATAAACATTCTTCACCATAATGTTCAGTCCCTTTCAAATAAAACTGAGTTTATCGAGGCAGCTCTACAGAGCGATCTAAATCAAACGGACGTTCTTTGCTTTACAGAACATTGGTTATCTCCTAATGAACTTAGCATTTTCCAAATTCCAAACTTTTACCTCGCAGGCTTTTATTGTAGAGAGAGAGAATCGCATAAAGGTCCTACGTATGGTGGTTCTTGTATTTACGTTAGAAATAATATTGATTCTATCCCCTTGGCAGAATTAAATGTGTATTCCATTGAAAATATTTTCGAAATTTCTGTTGTACATCTTACTTCACTAAAAGTGATAATACTTTGCATTTACAGACCTCCAACAAAGAGAACTGCAGATTATATTTTGTTCTTAGAAAACCTGGAGATAACTTAACAAAGTCAGCAATCGCTCTTTTGAATCCATTGTTGTATGCGGAGATTTTAACATTGATTTTCTGGTCGAATCTTGCGAGAAAGAAAAGTTTCTCAATTTAATTAATTCCTTCAATTTAGACATTACAATTAATGTACCTACACGAATCACACAAAATTCGATGAAGGCAATTGATCAAATTATAATTAAAAAAACTACTACTCGATATGAAGTTGAAACAAAAGATTTAGGATACAGTGACCACGATGCACAAATTCTTACCATTATAAGAAATGCGATCACTGACACAATAAATAATACCCGTATGACTAGATTGTTTACTAAAAGTAAAATTAAATTATTCATAGACTACTTGATGCAGGAGTCATGGGAAGCGGTTTATAATACTGTTGATACAAACGAGAAATATAATTCTTTTTTTTCAACTCTTTCAGTTCATTTTAACACTTGCTTTCCTCTTCAAAAACGAAAATTAAATATTTCACGGAAAAGCAATTCTTGGATAACACAAGGGATTAGGACATCTTGTAAAAACAAGCGAATTCTTTCTTTCATTTCTAAACGTCATGACGTATCTCAAGATTTCCTTATTTACTTTAAAAAATACAAAATATTGTTACGAAAAGTCATAAGGCAGGCAAAAATTATGAAAAACGATCAGGATATTTTGAACTCAAATAATAAAACAAAATCAATGTGGAATATAATAAAAATACTACCAAATCAACTAGAAAACCCGTAGAGAATGTTGTTTTAAAATATAACGATATAAATGTCAACGATCCGGCAACAGTGGCTAGTCTCTTTAACCAATACTTTTCGAGAATTGCTGCCGATCTCACTAAGGGTCTTCAGGCACAAAATTCAAAAAACAGACAGTGCACCCAAAATTTTAGACACAATGTTCGTTTCCGAAACTTCTTCCTATGAAATTCTCAAAATAATCGGTAAACTAAAAAATAAATATTCGTCCGGTTTAGATGAATTCCCAGATTCTTTGTTAAAGACTTGTGCGTATGCCATTATACACCCGTTAACTCACATATTTAATGCATCTTTATGCACTGGAACGTTTTCAGATATTTTCAAAACAGCTAAAATTAAGCCGCTTTTCAAAAAAGGCAACAAAAATGAAATTCAAAATTATCGGCCCATTTCTCTTCTATCAGTTTTTTCAAAAATATTAGAGACTTTTTTACGTACGAATGGAAACGTTTCTCAGTAAACACGACGCGCTTTCAGATTGCCAACATGGATTTAGAAAATCAAAATCAACGGAAACAGCTATATTTTCTTTTCTTAAAAGATGTCGCCTCATCATTTGATCAAAACGAGGCACCTATTGGATTATTTTTAGATCTCTCAAAAGCTTTTGACATCATTGATCATGACATTTTACTTTCAAAATTACCTTCATATGGAATCCGTGGTATTGCTCTAGATTGGTTATGTTCGTACCTTAAACAACGATCTCAGAAAATTGAAATACCTTACTGGAATGATGGAACATTACGTACGCACCTTTCCGACTCTTTGCCCATTGCATGTGGATTTCCTCAAGGATCGATTTTAGGCCCTATTCTGTTCCTACTTTACGTAAACGATATGTCCTCGACGATTCGAAACGGAAGAACGGTTCTCTTTGCGGATGATACGAACATCCTTTGCAATAAAGAAACCGTAAATAGTACAATATCAGATGTTTCAAATTGGTTCCGAAATAACAAATTAATAGTAAACGAAAAGAAAACGGTTTTAATGCAGTTTTCCATTTCAAATAAACAATTCTGTGCTCCATTGAAAATGAACAGTGTACCATTGACTCATGTTAATGCAACAAAATTTTTAGGTCTCTCAATTCAGTCAAACCTTAAATGGAACGTCCATTTAAATGAATTGAACACAAAATTAAGTTCATTATGCTACGCGTTCAGAATTCTTGCAAATTCAGTCAGCCTTCACACTGCTCGTTGTGTATACTTCGCGAATGTTCATTCCCGCCTGAGATATGGCATAATATTCTGGGGAAATACATCTTATAGCTCCCAGACTTTTAGATTACAAAAACGAATTGTACGAATAATAACCAAATCCCACCCACGTGATTCTTGTAAGCCTATCTTCATTAATCTAGGAATTCTACCATTACCGTGTCTTTTTATTTACGAATCAGTGGTTTTTGTAAAAAATGACTTGCTTAAGGGCGGGAATATATTTTCAGAAAATGCCGAAGTCTATTACTATAACACTCGACGTAGAAATCATATTCATCAGGTGACAGTATCAACAGCTCATTACAAAAAATTCACATACAATACATGTACATTATTTTACAACACTTTGCCAGATGACATTAAACGATTAAATTCAATAGAAAAGTTTAAATCACAAGTGAAATCGTTTCTGCTGCATAACTGTTTCTATACAATTAGAGACTATACTAGGCATCACAAGAAAAGTAACATTAATTTTAACAATGATACATAATGCATTAATTACCATTTGGACTGTATAAATGAGTATAAACAACCTGTAACAACTATTGTACTACAGCTTCCGGGTCAATGACCCCCATCTCGATCAGGTTTTTCGTCCAGTTTCCCTGATCCATTGAGCAAATGCTGTGATGGCCCCTTGTTTTGCTTCTGGACATAAATGTAACTTCATTTTCTGTGCACGTCTTCTAGAATTCAGTGGGAAATACAATTATTCAAATTATCGTTTCCATGTTGTCGTGGCAGGAAGTAATAAGAGCCAAAATTTATTGCTTATTTATCCTTGAAAATTGATTTTATTACATGGGAGTTTTTTTGTTTTTTTTTTTTCTCCCTTTCCAAATTCAAAATTTATTGCTTATCCTTGAAAATAGATTTTATTACATGGGAGTTTTTTTTTGTTTTTGTTTTCTCCCTTTGAAAATTCAAAATTTAAGTAGTATATGACTTAGTGTAGGGATCACAGAATTTTGAAAATGTGCACACAATTCTCTTTTCCCCATAGCACGTCATACGCAGTTTTTAACTGTTTTTTTGACGTAAATAAATAAATAAATAAAGCCTGCCATCCTCGGGCGAACCCTACCCTGCGAATCCCGGTCAGATGCACTGTGGTGACATCAGTAGAAGCCCCGAGCATCTTCTAGCCATCTCAGCCATTCTGAATATCCGGTGTAACCACGTGTTTGAGCCTTTAGTTTAAGAAATGGACTGGGTTGATTCGCAGAACGCATTTATTGTGTTCTAAAAATGCAGGATGTCACATTTGCGTGCTTGTTCCTAGTTTTATACACTGGTCATAGATAGATAGATATATATTATTCTGCAGGTAGGAATATTCAACCTGGTGGCAGAACATTACAATTTACAAGTCATGCAAAGCATTTTAGGAGGACGAAAAAAGTTTTTTATCGGTTTCTCCGCCTAACCTACATCAGCACTGGAGTTTTCAAACAATATAGCACATTACACCACAAAACTAATGTCTTGAACAGTTTGAACACCAGTTTGCGATTCTGTTAACGCGGTTGGTAGATATTTGGGAAATGAAGTGACCATTATGTCACTAGCTAATGTGACTGCACTATCTACAAACATCGTCTCCCGAGTTCGTAGTTCGAGTTGTTGTGGACTCAAATGTGGTAGGCTGATCTCATGGTCTACAATAATATATAGACGGTCTACAATAATTATTTGGTTGGAAGATCTGTACTTGAACTGATATTTTAAATGAAAGATCCTCGTAAAATACACATTTTTTCACACTACAGAGTGCAACTATCTCCGAAAAAATTCAATTGGTTTTGAAAAGGGCTTCAGTCAAGGCAGGGCAAAAATTACTGATGATATCATCAATTGTATTAATTCATTTACCACTCGTAGAAATTAATTAAGTTAGCAATTGAAAAGTATACATACGCTTTTTATAAGCGAGTGTTTTTTAATTGACTAAAATATTTCTTATATTTAAAATCTAATTTATTTATTTTATTTTCTATTTTCTATTTCCCTGTTCCATCATCTTTGTCGAAAAACATTGTAAAAATTATCAGCGAAAGAATAAAACTGTAACGTTTTGTATTAAAAACTTTCGAGTCAAAGATTCATACAATATAATGTAATTACCTATCTTCACTATTAAGTAGATCTCACGGGACGAACTCAGCCGGAAGAACCCACGTAAGACTTTCCGAACTCGCCGGTTCCAGAAATACATTCTCAAATGATGTCTTAAGTTCGCCCTGCTGCTCGTCCAATGTAAGCGCGTAACCGGGAAAAGAAATCGCATCGAGGCCCTCGCAGCGTTGCCACACCTCGCGGAGCGTGATCGAAGGGGTCGGATTACGTCCGTGGGGCCGACGCGGCGCGAGGGCGGACTCCCCACCCAACCACCCACCCACCCACCCACCCACTCACCACGCCCGCCGCCGCCGCAGCTTTCTCCCAGCGAGCGCCCCGCCGCGCCGCGCGATCTGGGGCCTCGGTCCCCGTCCTGCCCCGCGCCACCGCCCCGCCCCGCCTCTTCCCGTGCCCTCCAGTTTTGTCCTACCTCGCCTCTCCTCGCCCTGTTCCGCCCCGCCCCGTACTCCCCCGTCCCGTCTCGGTTCGGCCCGGCCCGGTCAGCCCGGTCCCGTCCGTCCGTCCCGTCCGTCCGCCCCTCCCCGCCCCACCCGTCCCGCCACGACCCCGCCCTGCCTGCCTGCATCCATCTCTCTCGTCCCGTCCCGTCTTGTCCCGTTCTGTCCCGTCTTGCCCGTTCTACTGTCCCGTCCCATCTCGTCCCTTCTCCCGCCCCGTTCCGTCAAGTTCCATCCCGCTCCGTCCCGTCCGTCCCGTCATCCGTCCGTCCCGTCCCGTCCAGTCCCGTCCCGTTCCGCCGTCCGTCCCGTCCCGTCGATCCCGCCCCATCCGTCGCGCGCCACCAACCCGCCCCGCCCCGCAACGCCTTGCACCGTCCCACACCGCCCTGCCCGACCAGATAGGAGTTCGTTATGCGTTACGTCACCTGCGGAGGAAAGTCGAAGATGAGCGTCTGTCTGGGAATCCCGAGTCCTTGGGTTCCCTCAGATCCAGAGTCAACTACTCCGATAGACATGCTGAGCTGGGGTCTAGGGCCGTGATTTTGGAAGTCCCGTAAATTATATACAAGTATCAGTGACGATTTATTAGGGGAAGGAAGGGGGAAAGCCTTCCTTTAATATTGTCTTCTTCTGAATGTAATTACCAAATAAAATGTTGGCTGTCTTTGAGGGAAAATGTATAATTTTGATACATGTTCTAGTAAATTTACTTTGATCGCCTTTTGAACTACGTGAGCTTTCTATGCGACGCGAAATCGATCGAAATCGTTCTGAATAAGAACTACCCTTTTCTCCTCCAAGATCATGTGTGATGATCGCTCATATCTCACGGCACTCGTGCACTCAGAAGAGGACATGTTTTATACTCCGACTTTTAATAAGCTAGGACTCAATCAGAGCTTAAATATCAAACTTCAGTTGTAAGGCAGCTCCCGCGTGGATAACCGTGTTCCAGCTGATCGCTGTCAGCTCACACCACGTTTTAATCGGAGAGTGTAACTAATATGTTTGATATGTTTGAGCCATCTTCAAGCGTCTCAAGGGTGGTGAGAGACGGGCAGGACGCGTCCGGACGTGAGCAAGCAAAGCGGCTAGCGCTCCATAATCTCACAAGGGGTGGCGGAAGCCCATGTGAACATCGGGAAAATGATCAGCTAGTCTCTGTTATAACATCACTTATATCGTCGCATGCAATCTAATTTATTGTATGATTCTTTTGAAGTAATATATAGAATTTGAAATGACTTTGAATAGTTTGAATTTTTGTCTTCTTCCCTCTTGGGATACGTGTGCGTGCAGCGGTGGGCGTGGCCCGGCCGCAGCAAAGTGCAGTGGTGGCTTCTGCCGAAGCGACGGCGCATTCCGCGAATGGCTGCGCGCGGCAGACGGCGCGGGAGCGGCGCTAACAAGCTCTTCCTCTCGGGCGCGGAGCGGGCGGACGGGCGCGGGCGGTTGGCGGGCGTGTGAGCGCGGGCGGTGGGCGGGCGAGTGGGCGGGCGAGTGGGCGGGCGGTGGGCGGGCGGAGTGGGCGGGCGAGTGGGCGGGCGATAATGGGCGGGCGAGTGGGCGGGCGAGTGGGCGGGCGAGTGGGCGGGCAGAGGTGGGCGGGCAGTGGGCGGGCGGGCGAGGTGGGCGGGCGAGTGGGCGGGCAGTGGGCGAGGGCAGTGGGCGGGCGAGTGGGCGGGCAGTGGGCGGGCGAGTGGGCGGGCGAGTGGGCGGGCGAGTGAGCGGGCGAGTGAGCGGGCAGGGTGAGCGGGCAGGCGGGCGGTATGGCGGGCGGTATGGCGGGCGGTATGGCGGGCGGTATGGCGGGCGGTATGGCGGGCGGTATGGCGGGCGGTATGGAGGCGGTATGGCCGGCGGTTTGGCGGGGCGGTATGGCGGGCGGTATGGCGGGCGTATGGCCGGCGGTTTGGCGGAGCGGTATGGCGGCGGGCGGTATGGCAGGCGGGCGGGCGAGTATGGCGGGCGGGCGGGCGGTATGGCGAGGCAGGCGGGCGATATGATGGGCGGGCGGGCGGTATGGCGGGCGGGCGGTTTGGCGGGCGGGCGGGCGGGCGGTATGGCGGGGGTGGGCGGGCGGGGCGGGCAGGGGGGGGGCGGGCGGGAGGGCGATGCTATTCGCGAACCGGAGAGAGCATCTCGCAGTGCAAAGAACTCTCGCCGGCCGCGAGACGCAGACCAAACCGAGTTCGCGCCTACGCGGGGGTTTCTTCTGCTAGTAACATTCATATTTCTTTATCGCTGTTCAAACACAGCAAACTGCTTTCACTACATAGTGCGGACTTAAGTGCTCTTCAATAGTGGTGGGACCGATGTCATTTTATTGCACGAGCTAGAAAGGCACGTGCAATCCATTCTCGGACAATTATGATTTTCTAAAATATGATGAGATTTTTATAAAAAATATTTATATCTAGGAGACATAAATGAGTTAAAATACTGTAGGATATCATTCCCGTTTGGTTTTCGCGTAAAAAATAATTTCTAAACCAAAACTTTTAAATAGTTCTGGAATTTCATGATTTTATAGACAAAGTTTACAATTTGCATTTATACATGGTACTGAAACTTCTCCAATTTAGATGAGTTTTTGAATCTTAATAATCGCGAATTATTAGTTTATTCGAATTATAAATGTGTGATTTTCTCGTGTTTACTAATGAAATCAAATCTTAAGTAATATGAATAAATATCTCTAAAACCAATAACACGTTGAACTAGTAGTAACAATACAAATCTTTAAACAAACATTTCAAAATTTCGTTTAGGCCTTATTAATTTTGTTAAAAACATTTTAGGGCAAACATAGTGTCACAGAGAACACTTTTTTATTTAATTTCTCTTTTTATCACTGTATTCTAAAAGAAATATATTTTTATGTTCTGGAAACTGCACTTCTCTGAGAATTACACTTTCCACAAGTCTTGAATGAGAGTATGTTTCGACATAGAATTCGGGAATTGTGGCGAACTGTATTGAAGGTTCTTTGATCGTGCAGAAGTAATGTAAAATAATTTAGGGGAACTTGAGAAACTTAAATATAATTTTAATGGATACGGTTGTAAGTTGAATGCATTCAGGACCGAGAAATAGAATGTTTTCCATTCTGTTACTAACTTCTCTTTTTAGATGTTAAGTCGGAGGACAAGTACAGAAAGTAAATACGCACGATGCTTTCCTATATGACAGCAGACGAGAAGTCGGAGGAAAAACCCACTGCTAATTTGTTGGTGAAAGCTCGAGAACAAGCTGAAAAATGCTTCCGTTCCAGCAGGACACATACCAACGACAAGAAACGGATGTGTTATGCGAATGTGTGTCCCAATTTCCGGGATGGTAATTAGTATATTCTTATCGGGAGATAATAAAATTATTCGAAAACATATTTTAAAGTGATAAACCAGATTTGTTTTTTTCCAAAACACATTTCTGCAATAAATATATATTTAACAACGCATATAAATCGTTGTGAAGAGATTTTGAATTGAAGGTGGAATTCTTCGAAGTTGAAGATTGGTTCATGTAAAGCGGTCGAGGACAATTGTTATTGAATGTAGGTTACTAACATCATCACATAATGTCCCATATTCTGGAAAGAAGTGCTATTGGAACGGCCCTTGGAGCTGAAACAGATCGCAGAGTACGATATTAGTGAACATGTGAAAGTAGGTCGCGAATCGCTTCGGGGCACTTCCGTACAGACGCAGGGCCGAACGGGATTGTGCAAATATTCTCCGACCGATACTCTGTTTTTCAAAAATAGTCATGCACATTGTTATGAAACATTACGTGACGCATTGGAATTATATCGATTACAGATTCTATTGATTTTATCTTTTCGTACATCTATGGATACCTCTATAAAAGCATATTCCCGCACTTTAATGGGTCTTGCGTTAAGGAAATTCGTGAAATTGTTGTAACCTATGATTTTTCGTGATTGGTCAAAAAAGAAAATTAAGATTCGAAATTATTGAATTATTAATTAAATCCGCGAGTTAATAAGTTTGCAGAAGTGAGGCCCTTTTTGCCGAGAAATTTACAGTATTTTAGTATTTATTGAAAAGTAAATTCCACATAAGATGTAGGATAAAATGGAGAAAGAAGGGGTGATGAGAAAATACCAAGCGTGGAATGATGTTTATTTATAGTAACTGCATTTACATGGTCAACAAATACGGACCTTTACGTAACAAGAAGATTTATATCCCTTTTAACGTCAAAGGTCGAAATGTGCATTAGCGTACTAGCCGGGTGATTTTATCTGAATAACAGTGCTTCATCGGAGAGAATCCTTGAATTCGCCACTGCTCTAAAGGAGGGAGTAACTTCACTGATCTGACGAAGAAGCGAACTATCTAACGTCAAGAGGCCTCATAATACGCTTATAACCACCGTTTTCGATCGCTGTGATTACATCGGGGCCGAACGCCGGGGGCGGAGGCGATGAGAATGGGGTGGGCCAGCGCGAGCTGACTCACCGCATTCCTGCGTGAGCGGTGAGACGTCACGAAGCGGAAGTGGTGGCGCTGGCGGGCGGGGTAGCGGGATCAGCGGCGGCGCCGCTGACCCAGCGCCCAACGCCCCCGTCCCGCTCCGCCCCGCTCCGCCCCGCTCCGCCCCGCTCCGCCCCGCTCCGCCCCGCTCCGCCCCGCTCCGCCCCGCTCCGCCTCCGCCCCGCTCCGCCCCGCTCCGCCCCGCTCCGCCCCGCTCCGCCCCGCTCCGCCCGCTCCGCCCCGCTCCGCCCCGCTCCGCCCCGCTCCGCCCCGCTCCGCCCCGCTGCCGCTCCGCCCCGCTCCGCCCCGCTCCGCCCCGCGCCCCGCTCCGCCCCGCTCCGCCCCGCTCCGCCCCGCTCCGCCCCGCTCCGCCCCGCTCCGCCCGCTCCGCCCCGCTGCCGCCGCCCGCCCGCCCCCGCCCCGCTCCGCCCTGCGCTCCGCCCCGCTCCGCCCCGCTCCGCCCCGCTCCGCCCCGCTCCGCCCCGCTCCGCCCCGCTCCGCCCCGCTCCGCCCCGCTCCGCCCCGCCCCACCTTGCGTCGCCCCGCATCTTGCGCCACCCCGCGCCGCCCCACCCCGCGCTGCCCCGCGCCGCGCCATCCTGTCCTGTGCAGCCCTGTGCAGTACCGCCCCGCCCCGCCTTGCGCCGCCCCGCTGGGCCCCGTCTTGCGCCACCCCGCGCCGCTCCAGCCCCCGCTGCCCCGCCCTGCCCCGCGCTGCCCAGCCCCGCCCCGCGCCACCCGCCCCGCGCCGCTCCGCCATGCCTAGCCACGCGGCGCCCCGCCCCGCGCACGCCGCCCCGCACCGCGTCGCGCCGCCCAGCCCCGCCCCGCTCCACCCCACACCGTCCGGCCCCGCCCCGCTCCGCGCCGCCCCGTTCCGCCTCCACCTGCCTCGCCCCGCCTTGCGCGGCCCCGTGTCACCCGCCCCGTGACGCTCCGCCCCGCGCCCCACATCCCCCCACTCACCCTCGCCTCCTCGACCGCAAGCTCACCCAGGGCTGAGATACTTCGGCAGCAACACCGTTCCGGCGGTCCTGGGATTCGCGTTGCAGCGCTGGCGGACAGCAGCTACCCTAGCGGGCGCAATCAGCCACTCTCTGGAGGGGAATTCTGGCGGCCGGCTGCTCTGATCAGTAGTTATTCGTGATTTATCCGATCAAACCCAGGCGAATGCTAGAGCAGTACCCTAACGATCCGGCCGTGAACTGCGTGCGATTTTTCCTTCCTCGCCCTTGTCCTATCCTCACCCCTTACACACAAACACACGATTTACTCTATATTGCCACACGTGTCGAAGTCCAGTCGAAACCTTAGAGATCGTCCCGGCTGGGACGGGTTGTCCGCTGGTGAGGTACCTGCAGAGGAAAAACCTCACAAGCCTGCATATAGGTCGGCGCGGGTCCCAAGTACCAGTAGGAATGAACACTGTCGCCTTCCCGGGACATCACAAGCACTACACGTGCCCGATTCATGGACTCAGTTGTTGGCGCGTCTCAATTCAGTTCACATCAGTTTGTAATAATCGGTTTAACGCAGTTGTTTTATTGCGCGTAAATATGTGTAAATAATTTATTGTAGGGCAGTTTGTAAAATATCCCACCTCGCGAATAATACGAACTTCTGAAGTACCGAATTTTATCTTTAAATTATGTCTCAATACGTTTTTTCTGGCCGAAATAGTCACATTGCAATTTGCATTTCATTTCGTATTTGATTCAAACTATACCTATACTATACTTGATCTAACGCCATCACCTCTACCAGGACACGCTCATGTTTTTAAATCTTTATATTAAATTAGTAGGTACATGAAATTACTAATGATAATATGTTTACCAATAAAAATGTTGGAAAAATTGTAAATGTTTTTTACCTGAATCCATTGATTTTTTCTCTTGAAGAGAATGCTGTGGACAATATTCAAAAAGATATTATCTCCTTTAGAAATACAAGTTTACAGCTTAAAAAGGATTATTAAGAATTATTCTTGTTCAAAGAAAGTGATAATTATCATTAAATTAATGGAATAATGGAGTAATTCAGGGATACATATAATGGAATCATACAAGTGATCCAATTAAACAAAGAAATTATATTAATTCTTAAACGATTGCACGAACATTTTAAGTAACATCTGAGTAACACGTGTCTGCTATGAGCAGTTATCTCTGAATTTCTGTAGAGTTTAAGTTATATAATGGTTATCTTTACAGTTAATATAAATCAGATATTATCATATATTGAATCACACATACACGGGTGAAGTTTGGTGATATCGTTCATTAATTTAGTTAATCAAGAACAGTCCAAATAATTTATTATTATATTCAAATCATTTCGAAATTTCACTATTCATAGGTAGATTATTGATGTATAATTTTTACTTGAGTTAAAGAAAGGATTCTATTTGTTTTTTATTTTATCCCTTTCATAACAATAATATTCCTATTTAAGGCGGTCTTCCGTGGGCATCCACTTCATTGATGTGACTTGCACAGTCACCATCAGCCTGACAAAGGGTACCTCGACAGCTTTCTAAATCGTCTGGAGAAAAAGGCTGGAAAGGCTTTTACTTGTTATGGCGGAGCTTCTGGCGGCGAGTCGCCCGGAACGAACCTGGCCAGCGGAGCGCACTCGATCGTGGAGGGCGCTTGCCGCTCGCGCCCCAGCGGAGCTTCGTGGAGACTGCGGCCACCGGAGAAAGAGGAAGTGGCGAGGGTAATGGAAGCGGTAAAGGCGGGACAGACGATGGAAGTGGAGGATCTGGTTGGGTTGTTTGAGGCAGTGGAACCATTAGAAGCGGTGGGTAGGTGGAGGATGTGGAGAAAGCATTGGAGGCGGTGGAGGTAACGAGAAAGAGGAAGTGGCGAGGGTAATGGAGGCGGTAAAGGCGGGAGAGACGATGGAAGTAGAGGATCTGGTGGGGTTGTTCGAGGCAGTGGAGCCATTAGTAGAAATGGTTGGGTGAAGGATGTGGAGAAAGCATTGGAGGCGGTGGAGGTAGCGAGAAAGAGGAAGTGGCGAGGGTAATGGAGGCTGTAAAGGCGGGAGAGACGATGGAAGAGGAGGATCTGGTGGGGTGGTTTGAGGCAGTGGAGCCATTAGTAGCGGTGATTGTGTGGAGGATGTGGTGAAGGCGGTGGAAGCGGAGTTAACGGCGACGACCGTGATGTGCACAGGGTTGACAGATGAATGGGTCGGCGCTTAATTAATAAGACGAGGCCTCAGCTTGACTGTGTCACGAGGTCGTTACACTTCAGAAGAAAGATTGATGATGTCGTGAATCGTGATAGAAACACTCAAGAGTTCGAAGTGATGCAAAAGATGTATTGCATGAGTGTATTTTATTCACCTTTGGATTTGATACATTCATATTGGATTGTACGTTGTACATTTATATTATAGAAGTAAGGTTTAATGATGCCAAATCAACTATATCAACTCGCGCTCAATGAGCAGTGTACTCGTCAAAAATATTTGCGAAAATTAACTGATTTTATTCAGCATTTGCTGCGGAATGGATATTTCTTTAGTGACAGACAACGCTGGATTTATAAGAATGAAGGAATGTCATAATCATATTCCATAATATAAATGCTTTTACTTTTAAAGAATTCTTTCGTACTTAAACCCGGACACTCGCCATTGAATCCCGGAAGCGGCCGAAATTAATTACTAATTTAGAAAATAATACTACATGGCTGCTTCTCAGCTGTTGAACATTGTTCCAACTCATTGAGAATACGTGTGCAGAGTTCTCAGCATTCTTCAGGACACATTTGGTACAACGTGAATTGTTGCCTCGTATAATTTGTTCGGGTGAAGTCCTAATGGTTCTTACAGAAAGGTCTGAGACTTGAGAGACGTTAGAAGCTGTATTTGATGTGCTTTGACCACAAATAAAATTAACTAAATGAGCTCTTCCTTGCGTCACTGAACATGGAGTGTTTATCTAATTTGCATTTTAGGCAGAGATTCTCAAGAATGGAAATGCTTGATTTAGTTACAAACATCGTCATATGATTAATCTTCAAAACAAATCTATGAACAATCGATGAGAGAATTTACCTCAGATGTGAGCAATGATTCATAATTTCTCCAGAGAAATTTATACGTCTAACAAATAAATTGTGTGGTATTTTGATACCGTCTACGTAAAGAAAACGTAAAGAAAAATGATATTTGTGTTCTTATGTCAGTCCATATTATCACAGATCTGGTAAACAATCAACGTTTTTATTGAGTTATCCTGATGAAACGCTAACGCTAGACATTCCAGATTCTCAATATTCAAGACCCATGGTTAATAATCCTCTCCATACGCTGAGGAAAGATAATGGTTTGTACCATTCATAAGAAATAATCGACACAAAATCCCTTAACTGTGATATTAGTGGTCAGGTAAAAGTCTCTCGGCCCTGCATCAAAGATATTTTCAAAGAGATTTTGCAGATCTTGGAATGAGGAAATGCAGGCTGATATGCAATCTGCAACCCATGAAGAGCGTACCATCATACATAACAAGGATCGTCTGGCCCTTTAAAACCGGGTTTCGTTTGACGTAAGTCATATTTATTATATCGTAACCTAAAAAGTTAGAGGTTTTTGTACGTTGTATTTCACTGTTGAGAGTCATTTAACTGTTTAGCCCGGGTTGTCAGAAACGTTCAACGGTTTGAAAACAAGGACTCACCGAGCACGGACTGTTCGCACTGGCCCAACTAGTGAATGGTTTTCCTGAAAGTCCCACGATAGCTTTTGAAAATTAATTATAGGAAGTTCCAATGCGGACCCAGCCCTTAGATTTATAGCAGGAAACTGTGCTTCAGATTGTAAATTGTATTTATTCTCAAACACATTTAGTGGAGGTGTGCGTTCATCAGAGTATTTAAAATGAATCGAAATTTTTGTAAGAATTGTAAATGCAATTCAGATGTTATTCCGAAGCATCATTTACCGCTGTTATCTAATTACGCGTCTCCAATGCTTCATTCTCTATTTTCTTTGTAAATGTAACAGTAATAGTTACAATAATCGCTGGCTGCCGTTCTGAGGCTTCCCGAGTGTCCGAGGCGCCGCCCAACGCTGCCCCGCAGCTCCTCCTCCACCTCCTCCTCCACCTCCTTCTCCACTTCGTCCACCTCCTCCTCCACCTCCACCTCCATCTCCTCCTCCTCCCCCCTCCTCCTCCACCTCCTTCTCCACTTCGTCCATCTCCTCCTCCACCTCCACCTCCATCTCCTCCTCCTCCCCCCTCCTCCTCCACCTCCTTCTCCACTTCGTCCACCACCACCACCTCCTCCTCCTCCTCCTCCTCCTCCTCCACCTCCTCCTCCTTCTTCTCCTCCACCTCCTCCTCCACATCCTCATCCTCCTCCGCCTTATCCCCCTCCACCTCCTCCTTCGCCTCCTCCTCCACCTCCTCCTCCTCCTCCCCCTCCTTCTCCACATCCTCCCTCCCACCCTCCACCTCCTCCCCACCTCCTCCTCCTCCTCCTCCACCTCCCTCCATCTTCTCTTCCTCCTCCCTCCACCTCCTCCTCCTCCTCCTCCCTCCTCCTCCCCCACCTCCTCCTCCCCTCCTCCTTCGCCTCCTCCTCCACCTCCTCCTCCTCCTCCCCCTCCCCTTCTCCACATCCTCCCTCCACCTCCATCTCCTCCCCCACCTCCCTCCTCCTCCACCCTCCCTCCATCTTCTTTCCTCCTCCTCCACCTCCCTCCTCCTCCTCCTCCTCCTCCTCCTCCGCCGCCGCCGCCGCCGCCGCCGCCGAGTGGCGCTTTGCGCAAGCGCCACCGCCGCGCTGCGCCACGCCGCGCGTTGCCGAGTTGCGCCATGCCGATATTACCGTGTTACAGTTTCGCTCGGGCAGTGGTGGCAGGGACGGCGGCGGCTGCGGTGATGGCGACGGTGGTGTAGGCTGTGGTTATGGGGGGTTGTCATGGCGGTGGCTCTAGTCCCAGTGTCTGCGGCGGTTGCTGCGGTGGCGGCGGCGGCGGCGTGGGCGGTGGTATCCGCGACGGTGTTGGCGCTGTCGGCGGCGGGGGGCGGCGGTGGTAGTGGTGGTAGCGTCGGTGGCGGCGGCAGCGGTGACGGAGGTGTCGGCGGTGGTGGTGGTAGTGGTGGTGGCGGCGGCGGCGGCGGTGACAGAGGCGGAGGTGTCCGCGGTGTCGGCGGGGGCGGGGACGGTGCCGGAGGGGGCCCGGTGGCGTGGGGTGGACGCGGGGGTGGTCACGGTGGCGGGGGTGGCGGCGGTGGCGGCGATGACGGCGGCGATGGCGGGGAAGGCGGGGGTGGCGGGGGTAGTGGCGGCGGCAGTGCGGAGTGGTGCGTTGGGGTGGGGTGGCAGTAATAATGATGGTGGAGCTGTGGGTGGGTGTCAGTGGAGGCGGTAGTGGCGGAGGTGACGGTGGCGGTGGTGGTGATGGCTATCGTAGCGGTGGCTCTTGTTGCAGGTTCTGCAGCGGTTGCTGTGGGAGCGGCGGCGCGGGCGGTGGTGCGGGTGGCGATGTCGGCTGTATCGGCGGTGGCGGCAGAGTCGGTGCGGTGCGGTGCGGTGCCGGCCGTGATGGTGGTGCAGTGGGAGGGTATGAGCGGCGGCGGCGTGGCGAAACGGCCGATGCGGTGGTGTTGGTAGTTCCGCCTGCTCTAGGTCCGACGCTCCCCGCGCGGCGCGCCGCGGCGGCGAAAGTTCGCTTTTCACTTTTGAAACCTCTCGATACGTAGATCGTGCGGTTAAGCGAGAGACGGAAGGTTGTTAACTCTGGGCCTATCTGTCGCTCTAGTTAATCTTGAAGCATGGAAGAAGACTAGCACTCAACAGATCTGCGTGGATTTCTTTTTCTATTTCTCTTCTTCTTCTTCCTCCTCATCCTCCTCGTTATCAGCTTATTATTCCTTTTATATTATATGTACTTCTTGCAGGAACTCATCATTTCACATCTCATGAAATGTCTTGGTCGGATTTGCGCCAAATTCAGCATGGGTGACCTTTCAGCGAAAGGGTACCTGCTCTTAATACTCCATGATACACAGAAGACAAACCGAATAATTGATAAAGAGGGGGAAACTGGCCATTCAGGAGACGGAGTCGTGGAAAAGTCTCTTTCATGTAAAAGCAGTTTATTCAAATCAGATCCTTCATATTTTGAAGATGTAGAAGCTTATTAGCAAAATAGAATTTTAAATGTTATATTTATGAACAGATTAACAGAATTTCCCATTATTTTGTAGGAATATCTTTATAAGAGAGAAAATTGAAAATCTTACTGAACTGTCGTGAAATAGATCAGTTGTAAGGAACATCTTTAATTTAGATGAGTGTGGAAAATTGTAGAAATAGTGGATATTTGCTAGATTTAAGCAAAATAATAATATAATTGAAAACCTTGTCAAAAATGTTTTAATTGAAGAAGAGTTAATTTCACAAAATCCTCCAATTTCCGATTGAATGATTTATTTAAAAATTCCCATCGACAATTCATTCAGAGGTGATTTCTCGAAGATATTTGGATGAATTCATCATTATTTATCTAAATCCCATGGTCGGAAAACAGCATTTGAAAATCGCGGTCCCGCGCCGCCGAGGTGCCCCTCCGCCGCCGAGCGCAGCGCCTCCCCGGAGCAGAGCGAGCGCGGCGCCAGGCTGCGCTCCTCGCGGCTGCAGCTTGCGACAGCGCGAAATTCCAACCCGCCCCCGCCCCCACCACCGCCCCGCCCCCGCCGCCTGCGCCAGTGCCTCGCGAAATTGGCGCCGCCGCCGCCGCCGCTGCCGCAGTCTCCGCTTCGCGAAATTGGCGCTGCCGCCGCCGCCGTCACGAAGAGGTCGGCGCTGGCCCCCGGCGCTCGGGCACTCGGCCGCTCGCCCCCTCCCCTCCCGCTCCGCTCTTCCCCCCCTCTGTGGTTCCTCTCGTCTTCGCGCTGCGTCCGGCAGAGCGCTGTCGGCGCCGCGCCCCTCGCGCCGTTCGCCTCCCGCTCTCTTCCCGGCGCTCGCGCTTGCGATTGCCGATTGCGATTGATTGATAGATTGGTTGATTGATTGGTTCGTCGATTGATTGTTTGATTGACCGATTGATTGTTTGATTCACCGATTGATTGACTGGTTGATTGATTGATTGGTTGATTGATTTCTTTGTTTGATTTATTAGTTGGTGGTTGGCATTTAGTGTTTCCGACTGCGGATGCAGGTGTAGTCATTAGTCTGATAGGTTTAGTAGTGCACGTTATGCCCCGAGAGGTGGCGATGTTCCCTTCTGAAACATCAGATCCGGTGCCGAACTACACATCGGTTTGCGGAGATTCTAGCTCCACGTGTCTCCTCTAGGGAGCCCTGTCTCAGCCAGGACAAGCTCTAGGATTCGGACTGATGTTCCGACGTGAGTGACAATTTAGTGCATCAGTGCTGTGAAAAGATGAGAGAATGGAACAAGAACTAGAAAGAGAAGATTGAGCGCGGATCGTGGCCGGTTTGGTGAGTCACGCTCCGGTATTCACCTGTCAATTGATAAGGAAAAATTGGAATACTACCGATTTAAATCAGTCTCCCAGAGTTGTCCTCGAGACAGTGACTGCAGTTCGATTTAGCTATTTCGTTTGAGTCAAAACTGCCTGCGTCGGGACTCGAACCCAAGGACCTTCCGGTCAGCAACAACAATGTTGCCACTGATCCATTGCGATCGGTTCCTATTGATTATATTATATTGATGCCCATGAGTTAAAATTTCCACATTATTGCATTGTTTGTAACTTATCATATATGCAACAATAGCCGCGTGCACAAAATCAACATTTTGCTTCTCTTTCACTAAGATACGATTGCAATCATTACAGCACAGGAAGAAATGTTACCCGCCAAGATGCTTTAAGCATTGTTTGGGCAGCATAAACATCGGTATTCGAATGAACGTAATGTTGAAGTACTGTCAATTCTTATCTGTGCATGTTCGCTAAAGAGAGGAGTAAAGTCTTTTATAGTATTGTGGTAGCCTACGTGTGTCTGTTCGTCCGTTACTCATAGTCAGACCCGTTCCGGTCTCCGTCTGGAGGAAAGTGTTGAAGCCAGTGTTGAGAGGCGCTTCGCGTTTTTCTAATGGGAAAACTGCAGCTTTATTTAATGTAAATAAAAAGTTAAAATTAAAAAACTATGAAAATACTTTGAAACTGTTAATCGCGTCCAAGAAGCCTCGCTAAACTAAGAATTGCAATTCATACGTAACTTTTATAACCGTAATATATCATTTCCGCCCGGCATTTTAGTGGCTACACTAACACGAGGTTGTTTCCCGCTTACATCAAAGGGTACTGTTTTCTGTAATTGCAGGGTGCGAACATGATGAAATGTCGGAGCTTTATGGTGCGATGTCAACCAGTGTTTTAGCGCCCTTTCACGCTCTCTCCTTAAAAGTCACGCGCTGCGAGGAGGATTTCGGCTCGTGAGCCCCGGCCGCTGCCAACAGGAAAGGTTCCGCGCGTACCCCCCCCCCGCCCCCGGGCGCTCCCGACTGAATTAGACACGCCTCTGAGACCCCTCATCTCTAGACATCGGATGTTTAGGCACTAAAAAATCGTCTTTTAAGCGCCTAAAAAGGCACTGAAAAAGTCAAGAATAAGGAGGAAAAAGGCACTGTCATAAGTTACATACACAATAAAATGGAAAAATTGTAATTTTTGTCTATATTATTTTGTAAACTTAAATGCACAAAACCAGTTCGTATATTTTAATGTAAAACTAGATTTACATATTTCCAACTCTTCTACATTTTCTTCTAATAATTTTCCATTAACCAATAATATTTACCCATTACCATTAACTTTTCAAAGATATCTGAACGATGTGACTGGCATATATTTTAGCAGTCCAACACAAGCAACACTGAAACCTGGGAATTTATATTTATTTCCACTTAAAATTTCGGTTCCCTCGGTGTGTTGTCAAACGTCCATGTTCTCAGATTATGGTTGGTATTTAAGAAATAGGGAAATGGAGAAAAATCAGTTGGCATACTTTCAGGAATTATCCTGTATTTTAAAATACCAAGACGTGAATTGATGATTTCGTAATGAATGGTCACGTTGGATCATCGCCGATTTTCCGACATTTCAACATTGTATATAAATATAAATAAAAGGCAAAAAAGTCCTAAAAAGGTATTAATGCAAAAAATAGGCATTTATGCTAAAATAAGCAATTATAAGTATTATAAAACTTCGTCACACGTCATCATTTGTCATGATTCGTGAACATACATTATCAGCCTTTATATAAGTTCTCTAGAAAAAAATAGGCATTTCCCTAAACATCCGTTGTCTACTCATGTCTTCCGGTACGACCGAGAGGCGCAAGAACTGAGGAAAGTGTAAAGGTGGAAAAAGAATTGTGAAGTTGCATACTATAGCTAGTTAGGATCACTGAGAAGTTACATTTGTGTTGTTGATTGATTGTTAGTGATTCCGGGCGCATCAACAACTATGGTCATTAGTCCTGTAAGTGTAGTACGTGTTTTTGCTCGAGAGGTGCCGGTGGTCTTCCCCCGCTGGATGGCGAGATCTGGCGCCGACCTACCGGTCACCCGGCAAGTGTGGTAGTGTAGTGCATGTTAGTGTAAGTGTGTGTAAGGGGAGTGGATAGGACAAGTAAGAAAAGATCGCGCGCGGTTCGTTTGGTAGGGTACTGCTCCGGCATCCGCCTGGTGTTGATCGGAGAAACCACGAAAAACTACCGATCAGAGCAGTCAGCCACTAGAATTCTCCTCCAGACTGCGACTAAGTTCGACCTAGCTGAAAAGCTAGCGTCGAAGATCCTGCCGCCGTCGGGGCTCGAACCAATGACCTCCCGGTCGGAGGCACTGCAATGACATCAGTTGATGCACTGAGCCACCTCTCCCGGTATTTTCTGCTGTTAACATTGTTGTTATTACTGGCGTTAAGAGTGATTAAGGAGGTGAAGCAGAGATAGGAAGGGTCTAGAGGTCAGTAGGAGAAATATGTTACGTTTGGCAGTGTAAGAATTTGTGCTGTGGTGATAGAAATGGAAATGGTAGTGATGATGGCGAAAGAGCGTAGGGAAGTGATTCTTTCGTTATTTTTTCAGAACAATGCGATCCATCAGTTAATGAAATCGCGTTTAAAGAGACTTTATTCTTATGTTGTATCATGAAATAGCCTCTCTGCTTTAAGAAGACTCAGACTATAAAGATCAAGTTGAGGAATTGTGTATCAATAGTTGACATTGAGGGTTTCGCACACATTTATAGGCACATTAGAAATAACATCTCCTACCCAAACATAAATAATCAGTACAGGAAACTAAGATCGATTGTAATGGTTTGCCAAAGTTATATTACATGGTACACAGATGATAATCAAAAAATTCCTCCTAATATTATTCAGATTGTGGATTGATAGAAATGTTTTACCTGAGAAGTTCATAAAATTACTTTAATGAATACAAATTTGTTCTCTACCTCAATCACAGGTTCATTGACTAACTCGACGTTTTCCTAGAACAATCAAGAATAAACACAGCCTGCTTCCCTGTCTGTTTGGTTTGTGCGCGCACAGATGCTGTTTGCTTGGCGAGTTCGTGCAGTGCCGAACAGGATGTGAATGGATGGCTTCACGGTCTTGAAACAGGTCTTGGGACAGACGCATATATTTCTAGAGATAGGTCTCGCTATTCGCATTCGACGTTTGCTACGAAATACCTAAAATAACGACACCAGCTTGTTTGCTTATGATTAGCATTCTACTTGGCTGCTATGACATTAATAGCCTGTTCGTGTGGTCTTAAAAAATCTTCAGCACGAAGAGAAAGAAAATGAGAAACTCGTCGTGTTCGTAGTTCAAACTTAAGAGCCGTTAATGATAATGGGGTATTTTGATAAATCAAGTCTTCGTGATCATTATTCATCTCTCATTATATTTGCAGTGAAACCTTCAGAATAATTTGCAATACGGTAGAGGTAGATAAAGAAGAATTAAAAATCACGTAAAGTATTTTCGGTGGGTTGTAGTTTAAGAAGGTTGACAGCGGATGCAAATGCACAACAAATCAATTGATTCACTTGATAATTGTTCGCGACAGAATTGAATAATTTTTATAGATAAAATATGTCGCATATTGCAACTTACTTTATTAGTAAAGTAGTTTTTCTAATTCGTAATTTTCAGTCCTGATTATTTCTAATCATCTTCTAGGTGACTGGGACTGTCTTGGATGCAATGACTGCACTTGTCACGTAAGTGAAATTAGTTATCTCTCATTGTGTTTACGCTTTTCGATAAAAATGTAAAAGTGCACGGATATGAGCGATTTCTCTTAACTACCACAGGTAATATCACGAATGTTTATGAATTACCGATACATCTACGAACAGTGTAGCGATGAATTTCACAAATGGAAATATTAATGCAAATTCGAATTGTTTTCTTTTATCGATTTACAAGCAGAGAAGTTGTACTTTGGTCAGAGACATTTTCTTTTGAGCGAAATTCTTCTGGAACCACCTACACACGAGATGTTTTTCGTCTTTGACCAAACAACTTTTATATTACGAATTATTAGCAATTATTGATTTATAAGATGCAAAAATAAACTTTGGCACGAAATCTTTTCCTTTGCGCCAAATTTTTTTTTCGAGATACGTGCTTACGAGATGTATTTTTTTTCAAACTTTCAACTATCCAACGAAAGCAAGAAGTGGCCAAAGTGTTCTTTGGAACCATCAAAGACCCTCCCCAATTTCCGGCGCGCGCCGCATCGTCCGCGTAAGAGCCACGACTCGGAGCGGAGGTCGCCGAGGCGGCGCCCCAGGAATGCGGCCGCGGGCCCAGCGTCGAGGCCCGGCGGCGGCGGCGGCGGCGGCGGCGGTGGCGGCGGGCGCCCGTCACGACTCGCCCCACTTGCCCGCGCTCTCTCCGCCGCCGCCGCCGCCGCCGCCAGGACGCACACTGGCCCGAAGCAGGAGGAAAAGTGCGCTTAGAAAAAGAAACACGAAAGATAAAAGTCTTGTGCTGGACACGTTTAGGAGGTTCCGTGGGTTGATCAACGTTTCACTAAATTACTCTCTTCGTTATTTAACGTGTGGAAATAAATGAAAAAAAAATCAGAAAATTTAAGTCGTTTTGGAGAACATTTTGAAAATGTATTGTTCTTCTATTGAAATTGGACGACCGCACACCATTAGCGGAGTAGAACTTTTGAAAAAAAATGAGAGAATTTTTTTATTTTTTTTATTTTTCAAAAAATGAGATTTTTTGAAAATTCAAAAAAAAAAATCGAAACTGTTTGGGAGGAGTGAGCATTCTTTGAATATAAAAGACATCGAGACTTCACTTCTCATGTAAGGGAAAGGTCTTTATAATAAATGTACGTTCTCTTTCACGTAATTCCTTTAAAGTTGAGCAATTTTGTAAAAAATGTAGAATTTACAATTCCTCGTTCTTTTCATTTCTCGCTCTTCTCTCGTTCGTTCTCTCTTCTCTGTCTGTCAGTCTCTTTCGCTTTCTCTCTCTCTCTCTCTCTCTCTCTCTCACACACACACACACACACTCACTCTAGTTCTCACTCTTTATCATCTAAAAATTTTTCACGTTCAAATATTTACGTTTTTTGTCCGGTCACGATTTATCTTGATACTGGGCTCTGATAATCTATTAAATTTTCTTCATGATTAACTGATGGCATTGTATATTTATTGTATAAAATATATTAAAAAATAGAATGCCATACAAAGACTTCAGACATAAATTTGTTAGATAACAGTTTGTAAATAAGGCACCTAAAAAATTCTAACCTTTAGATTTGCCTTATAGATTTTAAAATGTAGTTATATTAATAATCAACTGTGTTAATGGAGAGATACTAATGAGTATCTTCTTTAGTCAATAATAATTATCTAGTCAACAAATTGTCGTTCTCGTGTGTGAATAGATTGAAAACAAACGTTTAATAAAAAATCGTTATCACAACAATTATCTCGTTTGTCAGCGTCTCTATTTTAATAAAGCATGGCAAAAGTTTCTTCCTTTATTTTACTTATTCGACTCCTAGTTGAGATGAGTGCCTCTTGTCGCGGCCGGTGTTAGGGCCCACAGGGCGGCGGCGCTTCCTGAGCGCACCGGAGCGCGTCTCCCAGGACGCCGTGCGCCGCGGCGCCCGCGCCGGTCGCTCCGCGGGAGCGCCTTCGGCCAACGGCCACGCGGAGAATGGGCTTCCGGGAAAATGGGCCATCGGGGCGACCCTGCGGAACTCCAGGCGCGACTGGCTGCGAGGCAGCGGCGCTCCACCACGTCTGCGGATTGAAACTCAATCTGCCAGTCACCCGACACGCGATGGGATGCACACCGAAATCCATTTTCTTACGTGCGGCAAACGATAAGTCAATTATACGCAGTCTCAAAAGAAAGTCGCGTGTGTAGATGAATGCGATTTTTAAAACACATCTTTCAACACTTGATGTTAGCTACTTATGTGCATTCTAATTCTTGTCATGTAAGTTTAGTTGAAGCACAATACTCACATCGCTATTCTATTTCAGTTTCTAATATAACTTCGTACTATTGACCAGAAACTACATAAATGAACAGAGAAACCGTATGATAAAGAGAAACGAAAGAAAAGATAATGCTAAAAAGTTGATTTTGCATTAAACTTACAAAGGAAGCAGTTCGGTGATTTACAGTTGAGGCTAACAGCTTCACGGTAGCACATCCTTTCAATCAGGTTTCTTTAATAAGCGGTATTTACCTGAAATTAAAAAAAAACATTATGAAATGGTCTTAGAATATACCCATAGTAAAACAAAAAAATAATGAATCTCTGAGGAGGTGTTCAAGAATGCCTAACCATCATAAGTCAACAAGAAATATCAAACTTTTCAGCAGAAATGTAGTACGTACGTACATGGACCCACAAGACGGCATGGTATATCAATATTGCTTATTTGTCATATACGTATATTATTGAATTAAACTCTTACTTTTGGCCATAGAGATTTCATGCACTCTGTAAGAGTTTGTAATTGGCACAGATGGATACCAATTGTAAGCGACAAAAAATTGATGAAGGAGAGGAATGTTGACCAATGGATATTAACACAAGTGTGTAGATTTTTTGCAACACACGATATGTCGAATAGTGTGATGACAAGCATGATATATTTGCAGGAAAAGCTGTATATAATCTATACTAACGTAAGCAAATTTAACATTTTCGACTTGGTATTTGATTTAATTCACGAAAAATCATGTTTGGTAACTTAAAATTGCATTTTTAATCACCAATACCGAATCTAACTTTCAGAAGTTAAAGCTCTTCTTTTTATTAGCTTAGCTCCCAACGTAACATAACATTAATGATATCGTAAAAAATCTGATCAAAGCTCGAAACTAATGGAGATCCGACAACTCTCTAAATACAGAGTAGATAGCCTTGCACTATTTTGCATTCAAGGATTGCAATATACGATATTTTTTCTTACCGGATGCAAACGAATAAACGTGTTTCATCCTCTTATAAAGGTTGGCCCGTGTAGGGCTTTTTCGTATGCTAATTGGTCAGTGCCGTACGCCAAACAATTTTGGATATGTGCCCATTTGGATGTTTCGAATGAATTTTCAAGTATCATAACTTGCCGTAGAAGTGCTATTTCTTATTTGCATTGTATACTCTGGCTTCTGCAGCATTACGCTTTTGAGACGCGTATCTAATCCTTGGGTTTTAAAAGTTGTTTGGAGTTTCTAAGATTAATAATAACAAAAAAATCGCCGAATTTGCAAGCTGGAGAGGCCGTGGCGGCCGCGCAGTCGGACGGGCGCATTCTAAGGGACCAAGAAAAAAAAGGCCACATTAAGACAAACGTAACGCAGTAAGAGAGAGCATCGAAGAAATGATCTCCCCACCTGCCTATGCCCTAACCCAGTTCTGGTAATAAGAGGTGCAAATCTCTGTAAATCAGTAGATTCAACAGATAGAAAATAAAAATCCTGACGGGCAGCGTGGACCGCTCTGACGTCACGTCGTCCGGCGGCGGCGGCGGCGGCGGCGGTGGGGACCGTGCCAGGTGGCTGCGGCCGGCACCGTTATCCGCGCCGCCCACTCCACTCCACTCCACTCCACTCCGCCGCTGCCACCTCCGCGTCTCGCGCGCCGCGCCGCCGCCGCCACCCTCGCCGCCGCTGCCCTCACCACCGCCCTCGCCGCCGCTGCCGAGATCGCCGCCGCCGCCGCCGTCGACATCGCGTCCCGCGTGCCGCGCCGCCCTCGCCGCCGCCTCCGCCCTCGCCTCCACCGCCGCCGATATCGCCGCCGCCGCCGCCATCGCCGAGATCGCCGCCGTCGCCGCCGCTGCCGATATCGCCGCCGCCGCCCCCGTCGCCGTCGCCACCGCCGCCCTCGCCGCCACCGCCGCCGAGATCGCCGCCGCCGCCCCCGTCGCCGCCGCCACCGCCGCTGAGATCGCCGACGTCGCCACCGCCGCCGCCCTCACCGCTGCTGCCGATATCGCCGCCGCCGCCGTCGCCTCCGCGTCCCGCGTGCCACGCAGCCCTTGCCGCCGCCGTCCCCGTCGCCACCGCCGCCCTCGCCGCCGAGATCGTCACCGCCGCCCCCGTCGCCACCGCCGCCTTCGCCGCCGAGATCGCCCTCGCCGCCGCCGCCCTCACCGCCGCCGCCGCCCCGTCGCCACCGCCGCCGCGGCGCCTCCACCGCCGCCAATATCGCCGCCGCCGCCGCCATCGCTGAGATCGCCGCCGTCGCCACCGCCGCCGCCCTCGCCGCCTCTGCCGATATCGCCACCGCCGCCGTCGCCTCCGCGTCTCGCGTGCCACGCCGCCCTTGCCGCCGCCGCCCCCGTCGCCACCGCCGCCCTCGCCGCCGAGATCGCCACCGCCGCCGCCGTCGACACCGCCACCGCCGCCCTCGCCGCCGCCGCCGCCCCCGTCGCCACCGCCGCCGCGGCCACCGCCGAGATCGCCGCCGAAGCCGTGATCGCGGCCGCGAGCGCCCTCCGCGGCGGCGGAAGCCGGGCGGGGAGCACTGGCCCAACGGGACGATCCGCGGGGACCTCGATAGCCTACTTTCCCGCCCGGGCTTACTTTCACGCGCGCCGCCGGGCCAAAGACTCTGCCGCGCGCTGCACATCCGGGACGATCGGGTTGCGATGCGCGAGGGCCTCGTCATCAGAGCCCATTTAGGTGGTTTTGGCGGCGAATTCGTTCACGGTTCCTTTAAAAGTAATTTTTAAAATGCTGTTTTAACGATACAAATTGACGGGCTCAGTAGAACAAGGGGCTATCCCTCATTTTTTTTGTGAAATTGAGTTATTAGCATTATACAAAACTATATAAAATATTATTCTTTTACAGTAATATGTTATTTAAATCCAGTATTGACTTATATGCAAGTGTTCTTGTTTAAAAGTTTAAAAAGTATTACGTTATAAGAAGGAAATTCAGGTAAATCCATCATTATCTCCGAACTATGACTATGTGCGATAGCCCTTTTTTTCTACCGACCCCGACAATTTTCATACTTCACAAGAGACTCTGCATTGATGTCTAACAGTTTTCTTAAATAATGCCACATTCTAACCCCTCATGTTATGAAAACATCTTCTAGCAAACCTTTGTAACATTTATGAACTGAATATGGAAAAGATGCGTAACCAAACTCATTTTAATTTTTTTTACCAAAACAAATGTTTTAAAAGGATCTCAAATGTTTTTACCACCCTTCAATTCTCGAATAACAAAATTTATGTGCGCGATCGGTATATGTTATATACATCACATTGACTGAGAAATCCTGTATTAATTAACCAACAAATAAATTTCGTATTACAAATCATATAAGGTGAAAGTTAAAACCTAGAAACTATTCTTTAAAGAAACTAAATTGTTTTACAAATATGTTCCAATACCCAAATTATCTGTTGCATAAATTAAGCATCCCATTTTCTTTTTTTCAGCGAGTAAATACTAAGGAAACCATTAGATATTCCTTCGCTAATGAACCACTAGACCAGATATTGTTGCTTGAACAGCCATGCAATTATTTTGTGTTCCATTTGTTGACTCAGCGCATAATAATGGTGCTTTGTTTGTTTGGGAAGGCAACTGGCGAATGTATGCGAGGACTTTCAAGGATTGGAAAGTAGGTTGAAATTCGCGCGCTGGGCCAAGATCGTTCCAAGTGACCGCATGGAGCACTGTTCCGCCGCGGTGCGAACATACTTCCCTGTTTAAAGACACTCATTACGAGGTAGACTCACGGAAAACTACAAAGAACTGCAATCGGGATCACGTATAGTTGCAAGGTGTGATAGAAAGCAATGTGTCATCAACTTAACTGCTTATCCTGACAGTAACTCGTAGTAATGAAGTGTGAGAGCAAGCATACTTGCCAAGTCAGCTTCAATTTGTCGTTTAGTTGTTTAGGCACGTCAGAATCCAAATTATACGATGACTAGCAGTACTAAATCTTCAAAAGGACTGCGAGAGCTCTTCGGTATCACCGCTGCCATTGCAGCATCGTTGACTGAGAGGTTCTAGGGTTCGAGTCCCGACGATGGCGGATGTTCGACACTCGCTACACAGCTTCTTCAATTTCAACCACCGTCCAGAGTGTTATTTCGGTCGGACACTCAGATCGGTTGCTTTCCGAGCCGGCCCCGATCAAAAAACCCTGCGAGTGGCGGAGTAGTGCTCTTACAAACACGGCACGGACAGCGCTTCCTCATCCTTGCCCCCTCCCCTCCTAACGCAGACACGCAATACACTTCCTCACGTGTCGTGGCACGAGTCAGGAGATTAGGTGTCGGTTGTAGGAGTTGAAGAAATAGGGCAGAAATACCGCAAGCCGAGTCGGCACCGCACCTCACAGAACGAACATCGACAAATCCTTGGATATAACACGTACTACACTTACGGTATCATTGTCCTAAGAAGTTAATACATTCGGAATGAGTGTTCAGTCTCTAAATCTTCCAAAAGTTCCATGATCTACATTTCAGGGTAGACTTTACACGTTTTGCTTAAGACTACATATTCACGTGTTTGAGCACTTATCGATTATCCTAACCGGTTGCGGCAGTTTACGCTCTTGCGAGTCTAGCACTGAAGCTTTGTAGACAGCGAGGTCACGAGTTCGAGTTCCTATGATGGCAAGACCACACGAGCTAAGCAGATGGGTCAGTGCCGTCGACTGCCTAGGTTTCCAGTCGGTTCCTTGATCGCGTCTGATCGATTCAGACGCACGAGGGAGCAGTAACCTAAACAGCGGGCCACGAACTTCACGCGATCCATCCTGTACCATTCTATCCGATCCAGTCACTACCCAATCCTATCTTTTGGCTGAAAGATGAGCTGATCCTCTTGTGGTCCTTTGAAATCGATTGAAAAAAATTCCATAAGCATAAGAGATCCGGTGCAGTTGAGAGAGTTTCAAGATACTATATCAGTCTCTTGTTGGGGCAAAGAAAGAATGATCACCAGTGCAACGTACAATTAAAGGTTTTTTATTATAAATTGACAAAGTCTTGCAGAAATGCTGGATTAGATTTCGAGAAAAATCGGATGAAATTGATCCATCGTGCCAAAAGCACTTCGTATAAGCACCTGAAGAGACTCTTACCAGTATGTGGGAACATCTTCCCAACGCAAGTAGCCTTGATTTTTAAACTTCAGTAAAAAGCCACAAAATGTAATTGTTAGTGAAAAGAAAACTAAAGACCTCGTAATGATACTTTATAATTAGTCGAAGACTTAACTTTACGAGAAATCTTTCGGAAAGAACCTCCACAAAATGGATTGTCCTGAGAACGAGAGAGCATCTGATTACCCCAACCAAACTTTTACAAAAAACACCACCTCGGCGTTCACTTGGCTTCTTCCTGAGGATCTGTGAACGCCGGTGTATCATCAGGCGCAAGGGGATTCCCACGGCGGCATGCATTCGCGAGCGCAGTGAAAACATTTGTATGCTCTAGCAAGGGTACCGTCGGTGTGGCTCCCGTTACTACAAAGCGTTTGGGAACAAGTGTCGAGGGACTTTCCCGCAGCCTCCGCCGGCGCTGCGCGGAGCGGAGCGGGCGCGTCGGCGCGCCGGGCCACGTCGTGCGTGAAAAGGCTGACGCCTGGCGCACGGCGGCCAGTGGGCCGAAACCAAGTGGCCCACACGCGCCCCGGCCACGCTTTTCCCTCTTCCGTTTCGTCCGTCCTGAGTGAAGGAGTGAATGAGTATTTAGGGGTCCGGGCCTGTCAACTACTACAGTTGCCACTTCTGTATTATCATTGTTTTTTCTAATCCATGGATGTATTTTTAGATTTTCTATTTTTGTCAATGTCCTCGGCCTTCAGCTGCTATCCTGATTGAGGTTTTCTGGGTTTACTCAATGGTCCCTAGTTTGTTCTTCCAAAGGGAAAACTGCCCCTCTCGATCTTTTTCATAGTATACGAAATAATGTAAATGTTTAAAACGGGGCGGAAGAATAGGTTTAATGGCCTGAGACTCGCCACTAATAAAGACAGTTTTATTATTATTATTATTATTATTATTATTATTATTATTATTATTATTATTATTATTATTATTATTATTATCATTGTTACTATCATTATTACTATTATTATTATCATTATCATTATTATCATTATTATTATTATTATTATTATTATTATTATTATTAATATTATTATTTAGTCATTACTTCTGCATTCCGGGAGGTGGTGATGTTCCTCCTGGCTTGGGGGTTTTCCTCCTCAATGTATCTCCCGGGGCACCGCCACAGTCGGGACAAGCTCTAAGATCCCGTCAGGACTCCCGACATATGAGGTGGTGTAGTGTATGTGTATAAGGAGAAAAGGGGGGTATGGATAATGGAAAGATAGCATGGCTAATTAGTTAGGATACTACTGCGACATTCGTCTAGAATTGATAAGAGAAAATACGGAAAATCACGGACCTTGCATACGCTTCTGACAGTGGTCGAATTCGACCTAGCTGTCTAGCTAGAGTCGAAAAACCGCCATCGTCATGATTCGAACTCCAGATCTTCGAGGTCCACAGACGCAATGGATATTCTCAATGAGCCACTGTAGTCTGTTTTAGTGCCATCGTCGTCGTCTCCATATTAGTGTCTCTCTTCTTCTTCTTTCTTTCTTCGTTTATGTTTCTTTCTGCACATTTTTCTCCTTCTCTTCCACTTCTATGAATTGCACATTCCTGTATCGGTACTGTTCGGGGCTAAGCTAGAGTTTAAAGAACAGAGTGAGTGATACCAAAGACAGTGTTTTTTAACTTCTCTCTTTCCTTTAGTGAACAACATAAGCTTGCACCTTAAAACATATATAGGAATCTTACCAAAACTTTATGTACTTCAATTGATCTGACTCGTCAAAGCCCTAAAAATTCGAAATTAATCTTTTAATTTTCGAAGCATTTACATACAATCCCAACGAATTTTCAACACTTTTACAATAATGGCGTTCTTTAAATTGTAGTTTGATGGTACTACAACTTTATTTGAAAGCACTGCAAAGGGAGAGTGGAGGTCAGATATAAAATTTTCCCAGGAGAAATAATAAATTCTGAGTTCATATGAGACTCAAATCGACAGATGAGAGAAATTTGGTAACTGTATTCAGATAATGAATTGTTCAACTGCTTTTCTCCTGTACGTTCTTTCAGGAACTACTGTGCATGCGTAATGGTTATGCCTCAGTATGCACCGTGAGAACAAGATTCCATCATGTTGCGTGTTGTACTTCGCATGTTTTCCGAAGAGTGGTTAGTATTTCTGTTTAACAAAATTGCGAAGGAATTTAGTCACTGAAATGAGTTTGCATACTTTCATTTGCACGTGACATTATAATATGTGCCAAGTACCGCATAAATCTCATGAAATCAAAATAATTTTACTTAAAAAGCAAAATTGGTTTCCGACAGAATATAGAAACTTATTCCTTACAAGCTCAAATTTAATTAGGACATGTTACATGTTTTACTGGTATACCGTACAAAATTGCAAGTCATGCGATTCAATCTCGTGCCACCTCTCGCTCACGAAGTACCACATTTGACCGAAAGGAAATGATAAGAAAAACTTTTATATCTTAATCGGCGATCAGCAAACCTTCATAAAGAAACCGTTCCGGAGAAATCAATTCCGGCCCATTTTCTCTTCGCTACTTACTTAATTACCATTCATGTTCATGAAGAATTTGCAGTTGAAACTACAATTAAAAAACTGAATAAAATGAAATAGATATTCTTACTAAGTATTCTATTCACAAAAAATATATAAAAAAAGTGGATTTGAAGTAACATGCCAGTCAAGCGAATAGTACAGTGCTACGAGCAGAACCCCTCATGCGTATGTAAATATTTGGGGTGAAAATCATTCGAGCGATATATTCGCATTCCTTGCACAGATATCTTTTAAACTCACGAGATGTGTCCGGCGATTGTGACGTCTGTGCTGCATGTGAAACCGTGTTTGTATGACGGCACAGAAAGAAAATTGCTTTGAGAACTGGCTCCTCGCGGGAAAAAGGTTGCAATTTACTCCACTTAAGAACAACTGGAGAGTACACGTGATGACCGATAAGTTGTCGGGATTATTTTTATAGGGGACAAGACCATTTTTGAGTTCCTTTTTAGTTAGTGTCTCAAACTGCCCTACTTAGTTGTGAATAATACTAACAAATGTATCGCACAATGTGATTTTCAATTGTAAACATAATGGTCAAACATTAAGAATTATGTAGCGTGAATATCCGAAAGTGAAGTTATAAAAGAGAATGTTGAATGATTGAAATCTTCTAAACATAGATTGATTGAATGACTTACATAATAAAAACGTTATACTGGATTTCACGGCGAAGAAAAATACGCATAGTACTTCCTTGTGAAATTTTATGTGGAGTCACAATAAATTTTTGCATGACCATGATCTCTCTTAATAGTAGCATCTCTGGATGGTTTGAAGTGACATTTATGGGCAGTTACATATACACTGTATGGATAGTCCAAAAGTGGCTATCCTGACCTGTTGATAATTACTACGATTGTTGACAAACAAGGGATTTCAAGGAAAATGAGACTTGCACAATTTTTAAGAGGTTTCTACGCTATCCGAGGACTCAGTTTAGAAAAAATATGGAGCCATTTTTGAGAGAAATCTGATAATATTGTTGTGTCTGCACGTAATGTACTCCAAAAATCAAAATATCCGTTTCAAAGTCAGAGGGCCTTAAGAGTTTATTTAAATCGGCCAGAGAACATCAATTTTTGAATTTTTGAATTTTTGGAACATCAATTTTGGAAGGCTGAATGGCTTAGGCGGCAGCATTGATCACAGACTGACCTGTTATCATTGAAAACAGTCAGTCTGCCTGTCTGTCTCTGCCCGACTATCCTTTTTCCGGTAATCGATTTTTCGGTGTCAAGCAAACACAAATCATGACTGCACAACGTGTTTGAAATAATTTACTATTTATAAGAACAGGATTTATCCACTTTTTTGTTACCAGGGCTCGGCAATAACAGTTTTTCTCGACTATTCCACTAGTGAAATTAAAATCAATAGTGTTTAACTACACACAGAAAATGCCTCAGTCAAGGCGGTAGATCTCAAAAAGTTTATCGCTTTTTTCTATTCGATTTTTCTTACCGCTTCTCCCTACTGGCCAATCATAAACTGTGACTCATCTTTCTTAGGAGGCGGTATGTCATCGATCACTATGGCGATGTTCAATAAACTGGGTATGTACGATAACATAAACTCTTTGATATTAACAGAGCTTACAGTTATTGCCAATATTTGGCGCATTTTGGAATTCTGAACATAATTTCAGTCGTGGAATAGTCCTATTAAATACCAGTTGCGCTTCGGAAATTCTCAGATAAATCCCCTTCGCACTTCGCGAGTCAGGGATTTATCGACAATTTCCAAAGCACTCACGGTATTACCTATGAAAAATCGCCGCGTTCCGACGCACAATTACAATACTTTCTCTTCTCAAGAAGCAAGGCGAGAAAGTAAACATTCGAAAACAGTTGAACTAGAAGGCGATGAGAGACTGACTATCTTCTTAATTTCCAGTCTCCGCCCGAGCGAGGTGGATGATCGCGAGCAGCTGCTGGCGTCGAGACGTCTCCGGTGCGGCATGGCGCCGAGACGCCCAGGAATGCAGCTGGGCCGGGAGCGTCCCCGAAGGCCGCCGCGGCCTGGGGCGCCGGGGTCTTCCGGTTCCTCCGAGAGACAGGCTCGTCGCGCGCGTCTCTCTGAGAGCGGCCTCCGCCCCAAGCGGCGCGGCGGGAGGAATCCAGCCGCAGCCCCACTGCGGGGGACGGCGACTGCGTAACTGTACACGACGCCGACAGTTGTTTGAGAAAGGTCATTTCGGCGATCGTGGATACCAAACAATTGGAGGAATTTGTGTCACGGCGACCGAGAGAAGAGATAAAATCCGAACTGTATCCTTCTGGCTTTCTATCTCGCTCATTCATCTCGTTTCCTCTCGAGCGTGTGTCTTATCCTGAGCAGTGTGACTGACTAAATTTGTTGGCCTGTTTTATCGGCCCTGCAAGCTGATGTGTTGACCTTCTTCGCTTGAGAGTTGAACATGTAATTCTTTTTGATTTAATGATTGATGTAATGAATCACCAGTGCCTTAGAAGTCGTGCACTAGCGACTATAACATAGAATTTTAGATGTAGGGTGACAGTAGTGTTTACTAAATCGTAGTAAACACAGTGTGGCGAGTGTCATCTATTTTGGGAGAAAAACCATATGTTGTATTGATAGTTAATTTTCAGAGAGAATAGATAACATTGCGATTCGTTATCTTTTAAAAAATCACTGACACATCAATGTGATAGTCCAGAAATATGAAATTTTCGATAATACGAACTATAAGCTAATAATAATTTGACTGCGAGATGCAAGAATGAACGCAAGAAGACTGTGTTGTTCTCGTTCTGCGGCGTTCTGGTCGAGAGGTTCCATTGCTAAAAAGCCTCTCCGAGACGGTACATGGCTCCGAATGCAGAATAAGGCGAAAAACCTGAGTGGCGAGGCCGGAAGCGACCGTTGAAGTGGTCATTGGTTGGAGTCATTCTACTAGCGATGGATGGCAAAAAAATAAAAAAATGGAATATGTGGTGCTTGTAGCATTGGATCTGGAGTTGCAAACAAAAATGAACATTAAAGAGAAAGACTATGAAGTATAATGAAGTATAAAGCAGGAAAGGTAAAAAAAAGGAAAGGAAAAACGGAAAGGAAGTTTTGTGTTGACTCGGGTAAAGGAGGCGACCTATGATTAATAATTTAGCAGTACTTTTGCATTTATTAAAAGCTTTTCTCGATACTTTTCTGAAAGTCGAGATTACAAAAAGCTCTTAAGCCAGGAACATATTACTTACCGGCGTCATGTCCACGAAAAAATGGCATTGAAGTTTGTGAACTGAATCTTATCATTTGTAAAGGTTATGGCTATCACCGACCATTATAGTATGATAGTTTGTGATAGTAGTGATAAAACGTTATCAAAACACTAAAAATCTATGTAAACTTTCAATACAAACATCATATGTACTAGACTATATGACGCAAAACTTCAAAAAATCATTAGTCATAGGAGTTATCAAGCGTGCAAAAATATTTTACATACCTACACTGTCTAACCAAACAAGACTGAAAGTGATTACTGTGGTCTAAAAAAGTAGTTGGGAAAGAATTTAAAGATTTCTAACTAGGTCATGGAAATGAACAAGGAACAATTTTGGAAACACATCAGACACACATCTAAACAAACCTCCACACGAATACAAGCGAGGAAGGTAGGAGAGATTCGACGTAAAGAGATGATTCGCGTGGCAGTGTGTAACGAGTATTCTGGACGTCTTGAAGCCGTAGGCTGGTATGGTGAAGCTTTTGCGTGGCACGGTTCATGGGTTGGCGAGCACGACCAAGAATGTGCGGGTGGTTTGAGGAGTAGAGCTCTGAGGTGGCGGGCACCGAGGGAAGTCTGTGAATGTGGAGAGAGGCAGTGGGCGAAGAGGGGGAGGACGAAATGAACAAAAAGGGGCGAGGAGTGAAGAGAAAGGGAGAGGAAGGGAAAGAGGAACGACGAAACTTGAGGGAGGGATGAGAGGAGGGGCGAGGAGGGGCGAGGAGGGGCGAGGAGGGGCGAGGAGGGGCGAGGAGGGGCGAGGAGGGGCGAGGAGGGGCGAGGAGGGGCGAGGAGGGGCGAGGAGGGGCGAGGAGGGGCGAGGAGGGGCGAGGAGGGGCGAGGAGGGGCGAGGCGGGGCGAGGCGAGGAGGGGGCGAGGAGGGGCGAGGAGGGGCGAGGAGGGGCGAGGAGGGGCGAGGAGGGGCGAGGAGGGGCGAGGAGGGGCGAGGAGGGGCGAGGAGGGGCGAGGAGGGGCGAGGAGGGGCGAGGAGGGGCGAGGAGGGGCGAGGAGGGGCGAGGAGGGGCGACGAGGGGCGACGAGGGGCGACGAGGGGCGACGAGGGGCGACGAGGGGCGACGAGGGGCGACGAGGGGCGACGAGGGGCGACGAGGGGCGACGAGGAGCGACGATGAGCGACGAGTGGAGAGGAGGTGCGAGGAAGAGTGAGGAAGGGCGAGGAGGAGGGTGGAAGGAGGGGAGAGGCGTGGAGGGGCACGGAAGGACGTGCAGGGGAGGGGCAAGAGAGACTTCGTGTCGCTTGATGAGGCGCATCAGGCTACGGCGAACAGAACAGCGTGTTCTGCGGGGCCGAGTGCGACGGGTCGGAGCGAGGCGAGGCAAACCCCTCCGTGCCAAGCGCCACGAGCGCCCGGCACGCGGCGTTTTTCCGCCGCCCCCACCGCCCCCGCGGCCCCGCGCTCCGCTCTGCTCCGCTCCGCTCCGCTCGGAGGCTTCCAGAGCGCCGCTCGCACTTTCTCGCCCGCGGCCGCGCATCCGCCCGCGCGCCGCCCTGCACCGCCCGCGCCGCCCGCGCCGCCCGCGCCGCCGCCACGGAGAAACCGCGCCATCGCCGCCGCGGCGTCGCGGCGCGTCGCGCTTTCTTCGGCGCCGACGTCGTCGCCGCCGCCGCCGCCGCCGCCGCCGCCGCCGCCGCCAAGGTCGCGCGCCGCGACGCGCGGTCTCGCGGTCGCCGCCGCCGCCGCCGCTGCCCCACTCCCGCGGCTGATTGCCGGTCGCGCGGCGCGGTCTGCGCTCACAAGGAAATTACGCGGCCGCTCCGCTGCCCCCTCTGCTTTTACGATCTAGCGCCATTTTTGCAACCGTTTAATAAAAGTTTGGAAAAGAAGGTAAGGGTGTCCCTTACTGGATTGTGATATTTCGCATCATCGTTATCATTATCATCGTCAAAGTTAGGATATCTACGTCTTTTGCACTCCTCCACGTATTCCTCATCCCATTTTCCCAACCACTTAAGGTATATAAGAAAAATAAGGGAATATCGCCCCCAAATAAGGGAAAATCGCAGGAAATCCATTTTTTGTCTTTTAACAGAATTATAACCTTTGATACATTCCCTTTATCATGACGAAATCCATTTTATTCTACAATCTTTCGTTTTGTTTTTATTTGGATATTTATGTAGCATTGCGTTAGAGAAATCACGCTCTCTTTTTCGAAAAGGGGTGCGGCTCCCCCTAAAAAAACAAAGCCAATAACAGAAAACACCAGAAAATAATAATAGATGAAGATATTTAAGAGGAAGAAAGAAAATAAGATAAGATATTGACAGAAAAAGAAGGCATAATCTATAAACCTAGAGCTTTCTAGAACATTACAAACTTGAAAACCGTCTCCCCGAAAGTTGACTGTTTGACTGTCATTGGACTTTTGAAACATATCTCCGGTTCTATGTAAGATAACTCTCTGATTCTTTTTTGTTATATTTCTGAAATATGTATAGCTAGTACATGAACCAAAACTAAACGTTTGAACCAATTATTTTATGATGAACATTTCATTTTAAAAAAATTAATTTTTTGTTTTTAATTTTCTGAAAAGAAAATTGTTAAAAATATGTAAATACTAATGGTACAAGTATTGTTTTGGTCCAAGCACATGTTCAAATTAGTTGTTATCACAAGAAAAAGAATTAAAGCAATAGAGATAGTAGTTCTAAAGTTATAATGTTGCAGCTCAGGGCCTATTTCTGTACCCAAACTTCCGTTATCTCCCAAAATAAATTTTCAATTTTTTTTCTTAATGTTTTTGTTTTCGTTGTAGACATATTTATTCAATAAATATATGAAAAAGTTATTAAACAATAATTCAATTTTTTGCATGTTTGGGGCATAATGTTTCTTAATTCAAGAAAATCACTCTTTCGACCATGATACCCATTTGAAAATACTCCATTTAAAAACCGGTAATAAAATGAACATTATAGAAAATTTGGAAATATTAAAATTATTTAAAAACACGAATTTAATAGGTCTTAATGAACAGTCTTAAGTTAAATGCGGCTCTATAATAAAAGTATTAATTGACTAACTTTCGTAATCTTCCATTTCCTCTCTCGACTTTCCCTATTCATTGAGTCAGTCACAGAATTCTGCACGATACCTGTGTACAAGAAGAGCAGAGTTAAGTCCCGCGTGTTTCATCCGTAATACTAGGAGCCACTGAAGATGGAATAAATTAGTCCCGAAACACGTGTATTGCTTTTTATTGTTTACATAAAATTTATATTGTAATATACTTTGTCGTTGTTTCGTCTGCAATCCTTAATTAATGATCATTAAGGAATATCACAATTTCACTGCAGCCAAAACGGAATTTAACATTAGTTTAGCTACAAAACAATTTCTAAAACCATTAAATTTTGTCCCAAACTTTTATGTACAAATAATGACTTGAAACTTTTGACGTTGTTTAATGATTATGTACTTTTAAAACAAATAATTTTAATGGAATATTAATTTTGTACTAAAAGCATCATACATTTTCCCTAACATGCCGTAAAATTCATTTCACAAACATCGAAACTTCATAACTCTCAGTAAAAAAGCTTAATAATAAAAGTTGGATGAATGTTCTTCAATTGGATGCGGTACTTAAGAAAACTTTATGCACAATGTCAAGGACTTACGATAGCAAAATGTGTTTTAGATTCTCTTGGAACATCAAAGTTGAGAATGATATGAATATAAGCACTCATTTGCTTCTCAACTGGGAAAACAATACGCACCAAGTACTGTAGAGGCTCCTCCATGATATGAAATTATACCACAGCACATTAAGATAATTCTACTACGTGCCTCAAGAACAGCCATTAGGCGTGATATGCCAAAGCATTTATTACACACAACGTTACATTTAGAGAGCGGGTATTTAATTAGGGACAACGTAACTTTTCGTGATGATGTTTCGTTACGATGTTTTGTTGTGTTTCTGGATGATCTATGTTGCTAATTTCTACATCATGATAAAAAGTTTACAACAAAATAGTTTAAAAAATATGTACCGACAGAAGAAATCGGCCAAGTACGCACATAGATGTTAATCTTCGTAGCATATATTTCTAACAAAATATCAACAGATTTCATTTAGCACTGCCCTGAAGCAAGAGAAAAAATATGCTTAGTCATAGGAACCCGCTCCGTAGTGATGAAATTATTTCTGCAATATTTCGTATGGATCTATTCATGTTTTAGCCACCCGTAATGCATTTAGGTTATTGCTGATTGCGGGCGGGTGGGTGGGGGGCGGGAGTGCAGGCGAGCGGATGGGTGGGTTTGGGTAGGCGGGGTGGGCGGCGTGAGACATGGGGGATCGGGAGCCGATGAGGCCGGGTGGGATGGTGCAATCGGACGGGGAGAGAGGGTGAGGGAGAGAGGGAGGGCGGAGCGGTTGGATTGATTTTTTCGTGTTTCCGGGCGGGTCAACTGCTTCGGTTATTAGTCCCGTTAGTGTAGTGCACGTTTTTTCTCGGGAGATGGCGGTGATCTTCCCCCGCTGGATTGCGAGATCCGGCGCCGACCTACCGTCAGCTAGTGGGGCTTCCCCCTAACCAGGACTCCCCCACGAGCGGGGCACCGCCCCAGCCGGGACAAGCTCTAAGCTCCCGACCGGTCTCCCGGAATATGTGGTAGTGTAGTGCATGTTAGTGTAAGTGTGTGTGTGTGTGTAAGGGGAGAGGATAGGACAAGGAAGAGGAAGGATAGATCGCGCGCGGTCCGTGGCCCGTTTGTTAGGGTACTGCTCCGGCATTCGCCTGGTGTTGATCGGAGAAACCACGGAAAAATACCGATCAGAGCAGGCGGCCGCTAGAATTCTCCTCCAGACAGCGACTCAATTCGACCTAGCTGAAAAGCTAGTGTCGAAAATCCTGCCGCCATCAGTACTCGAACCTAGGACCTTCCGATTAGAGGCGATGCAGTGACATCAGTTGATGCACTGAGCTACCGCTAGAGCGGAGTGGGATAGGGCGGGACGGTTAGGTGTGCGAGATGGCGCAGGTCGGGGCGGGACACGGTTGCGTGTGAATAAAATTATTTCCATTTTACACAATTGATAGATTTCATTCTTTCTGCTATTTAATAGTTGATTGTGATAATTAGCTGGAAAACACTTTGTAAGTTCAGCTAGTATATCTATTAAAGTAAGAAAATGGCTTAAGATTGGAGTTACAAAAAATGAAAGACTCATGGAGGCAATCAGAATATATTTACGATAACCAATCAACATCTGTCTGGTGAGACTGTCTGCTGAGTTTGCTGCAGACGCTGCATGTCTCTTGGTTTTTAATTGTTGCTCACTTCTCCAATTACCTTCAGAAGTTTGAAGTAATTTTATATTCTTGTAATGGCAATAGCTTTGTTGAGGGAAATATAAATAATAAAACACTAAATTTGTAACAACATAACTTGATTAAAATACGACTTACTGCTTAAGATATCTATATATCCAACAATCGTCATGACAAGTCTGAGATTACAAATTTTTCGTGTTCATTTTCGCATCTCCTCTACATATACAATACAAATGAAGATTTTACCATTTATTAGAAACTATTGACACAAAGTCACGAATGTGTTACTGCGCGGATAGACAATTACTCACCAGACCTGCATCAATCATATTTAAGATGATAAAACACAAGTTTGCAAATTATGATTTAGATGACAAATCAGGTGCAAATGCAACCAAATGTATCAAACGTACACATGTTGCCAACGTGCGTAAATCGAAAATGATGAACACCAGCCCTTTACAATAGGGTCTTTGTGTTCAAAAGTAACATAACATGCTAACAACAGAGTTCGTTGCTCCTAAAAGGACCCGAATTACGTTTCCAATTCCGCAATCTGAAAAGCAACCCCACTCTTTAGTATGGGTTGTGGAAAACGCGGAATGTTTGCACTCGCCCGACTTCTTCAAAATATTAGACTGATCATTCCGCAACAGCTAATTCAAAACCACAGTCGCTCCCTCTTTCAGAGTCCTGCTCCGCTGTAAGCACTGATCACGGGCGGTAAAATTTGGTAATTAAATGTTGGAGCGGACATAAAAAATGTGATTTAATTGCTAATATTCCCGAAGAATTTTAGTTTCATTCACAACAAGATAACAAAAAAATGTGAAAACGAATTTAAAATATAAAATAATTCATAAAAATAAAATGATCAAACATTTAACCTTTTTGATTCCGCAATTACTTTCATGTCAATTTTTGTTGTGGAATACAGTTTCGAGGTCGAGGGATTCCAGTGTGATGGTGAATGGTCCCGCCCGCAGTCATGGAAACGCAAATTAGGGCTGGTGCTCTTAGGTCGCACAAGTTGGAAGGAATTTGTCCTGTTCGTTAGGTATGAAAACCCCTGAATCTTACCAGCTTAGAAGTACCTTCATAATATTTCTTGTCCAAGAATTTTATGAATAATAAAGGAAGGAAAACATGTTTGCATGCATCATGTAATCAATCGTTTTACAGTGTCAAAACGATTCAATATCGTTGTATGTTGGACTAAAAGTGACTGATGGAAAACGAATGAGAACAAAAGTCGTGGATGTTCTTGGGGAGGGCGGCGCTGAGTGTCCGGCGGGCGGTCGGGCGGTCGGGCGGTCGGGCGGTCGGGCGGTCGGGCGGTCGGGCGGTCGGGCGGTCGGGCGGTCGGGCGGTCGGGCGGTCGGGCGGTCGGGCGGTCGGGCGGTCGGGCGGTCGGGCGGGCGGGCGGTCGGGCGGTCGGGCGGTCGGGCGGTCGGGCGGTCGGGCGGTCGGGCGGTCGGGCGGTCGGGCGGTCGGGCGGTCGGGCGGTCGGGCGGTCGGGCGGTCGGGCGGTCGGGCGGTCGGGCGGTCGGGCGGTCGGGCGGTCGGGCGGTCGAGCGGGCGGTCGGGCGGGCGGGCGGGCGGGCGGGCGGGCGGGCGAGCGAGCGGGCGAGCGGGCGAGCGGGCAAGCGGGCGAGCGGGCGCCCCCGAAAGCGGCGCCGTGCGCGGCGGCGGGGGGCGGGGGCGGGGGCGATGCTGCGGGGGCGAACGACCGCGCGAGGCCGCCGCCGGCCGGCCCATGCGGGCGCCCGCGCCGCCGCCAGGCCCACGTGGCGCGGCCGAGGCCCCTGACCCGCGCAGGCCCAATCCGCTGCCTCCCAGGCCACGCGCCGCGCCGCTCCCGGCGCCTCGCCCAAGGGGAACGGATTCCACTGCCAACGCCATTGGTCCCATTCGAGTAGCACATGTTTTCTCTCGTCAGAAGGCAGTGAACTTCCCTCGCTGGATGATGAGATCCGGCGCCGACCTGCCCGTCGGCTTCCGGGGTTTACGCCAACCAGGTACCTCCCACCAGAGCGGCATACGCTCAGCCGGGACAAGCTCTAAGCTCCCGACCAGTCTCACGGCATGTGTGCTTGTAAGTGCAAGTGTGGGTAAGCAAGGGGTGAGGATAGGACAAGGAAGAGGAAGAAAAGATCGCGCGCGTTCCATGGTTCGTTTGTTAGCGTACCGCTGCGGCATTTGCCTGATGTTGATCGTAGAAACAATGGAAAACAACCGATCAGAGCAGCCGGTACGAACAGTCAAGGGAAGGAACCGCTGGTTTACGATCAATACATTACATTCCGAGCACGTCAATATCTTCGATCATAAGTCCCGTATGTATAGTTAATGTTATATGCTGGGTGACGGCGGTGTTCGTCATCTGCTGGAACTTGAGGTCCGGCGCCGAAGTACACGTTGACTCGCGGATTTCCCCCCTCCAGGTATGTCCGCTAGCGGCGTACCGCCCCAATCTAACCCGACTCATCTTCTGTCAAACATGTTAATGGAAAGCGTGTAGGTGTGTGTGTAAGGTCAGAGGAGAGGAAAAAGATGAGGGACGAAAGATCACGTAATGGTCCGTTTGTAACTATTACTACGAAAGTCGGTTGTACTTAATCGAAAAAAAAAAACGGAAAACATCTGATCAGAACGCCGCCCAACAGAATTCTCCTCCAGGCAGCAGCTGCTTTCTACCTACGTATGTGGCTCCTCTCAAAATTCTGTCACCGTCGGGTCCCATCCGTAGGACGTCCCGGGAGAAGAACCAGCAACGACCACAGATGTTTCTTGAGCCATCTCAGATGACCTGCTTTAGAAAATATCACCAGAGGATGAGTACGAAGACAAGGAAATTCATTGTTACTGTTCGTTTTAAACGAATCATACGTGTTCCACAATAGGATCGCACAAGGAGAATTTTAGCGGTCGGATACGCCTGTGAATTTTTGAAAAAAAAATGCGTCTTAACAAATATTCTTGATAATTAGGAATAATTAAGAACTTTCCTTTAAGTTTGTTTCTATGAACTCCGTGGGATCAAATTTAATTTGGCGTTCTGACAGTCCTTCAAATATAGACGAACTGTTAAAATTATTTAATTTCTCCATTCCTAGGTATGCCTCTTTTCTCTACTAAATTTAACTTTAACATACAAATTATGTAAATGAACATAAAAATATGTGTATTCGCAAAGGGTGACTAAAACACCCGACATCTATTAATAAATTTTCCATCAGTTATTTGTAGGGCAACTACATTGACCAGATACAATTTTTTTTAAATCATCGAACTGAATCAAAACTCATTTCATACTGTGAACCGAAGTTACAGACAACCGAGGTACGGAAAGTAACTATTGTTGTCAACAAATCTAAGTATTGAAAACGTACTCAAACACAACTATTTGGTGAACGTCCTGTTTAGCACAATAAAATGTTGTAAGGTAGGTTATTTACTTCAATAACAGGAATGAAGAAAAATTAACTGGCGTTGTAAGTAGCAATGAAATATTAAATATCAAATTGCTTAGTTCCAATTTTATTTCGCGTGTTATTCCACATACGATGGTTCTCGTATAAAAGAGGTGTAAATGCACTCAAGAAAATATTAAGGGCAAAGAAATGAAGGGAGAAGTTAGCACGTAGGTGTTTTTACCCATTGGCATGAGAAATACGGCAAAGCATTATTACGCCTAGATCCAGATTAATTGAGACAACTTTATTCCTGTTACATCGATCTGTTTTCATTTATTCACAAAGGTTCTTCCACACCAATTTACAGTATAACAAGATGTTCCTACAAACTGGACAATAAGAAGTGCACTCATGGAGTCTGGGAACAGTTATCAGAGACTAGCGAAATTCCTTCAGGTCAAGCAGAGTAATGATAAAAACTCAGGGCGTTTAAGAATCTAATACTGGAGTATAGCGTTTCTTTAGAATTTCGCGCTGAAGAGAGCCAACTCTCAAAAAGGCTATAGGAATGCGAACAGTTTCCGGGCGCAAAACAATCGCCGAGGTATAATGGAGAGGATCCCGTTTGTCGGTGGAGCGCGGCTGCCTTGCACAGCGCCGTCCTTGCTACCGGCGATTCCCGCTGCAGCACTACTTGCTTCCAGCGACTTCTTTGGCTTCCACAGACAGCTCGCATTCCGGCAGTCACGAAAGTCAATTCGAGAACAGGTTTACTGTGTTCTACTTGTAAAACACTTTTTTCAGTTGTAACAATCATTTACCTCACGCTAAAACTTGATGAGATTTGTGAATTCGCAAGTATAATATGCTTTTTTAACTCCTCGAAGCTCTTTCCTTGCGTGATATCGACAACTAGAACAGAGGTGCGTCAGGTTTAAAGTTGCAGGCTTTCAGGTTTAAAATTACATTTATACTAAACTAGCGGGACCCGGCGGACGTTGATCTACCCTTCATCGCCATCTCACTCCTTCCCTCTCCCTTTCTCCAACCGTCTCTTGCTCTCCCTCCGTCTCTCTCTCTCTCTCTCTCTCTCTCTCTCTCTCTCTCTCTGCCTCTTCCTCTGACGCTGTCTCAGTCTGACTCTCTGTGTCTCTCGCTCTCTGACTGTCTCTGTATCTTTCTGTCCCTCTCATTCACATTTAGTTGCAGATTCTGCACGTCTCTGAGCAGGTGGGGTAATATCGAGAAGCGCCGGACCAGCAAAAATGTAATAGAATGTTCAAGACGAACTCATACTGTAGATTACGGCGTGAGAAACGTTTCTTTGGGGTCTTTGGTCTTAAAGGAGTGTAGGAGATATTTAACGTTTAGAAGTTATTTAACGATATAGATTCAAAAATACTGTCGAGTGTCGCGGGTTGCATTTGACATGAATATTTAGTTTTGGTCTACATCACCATCTAGTGAAGTTACAACAAAATTAACAGCACATAAACCTTCTCGGTAAAAGAACATGTAGATGTGCCAGCTTTCATGGAGGTCGTCTGTTAATATTCTTCACAGACGGCCATAACATGAACAAGCGTAAAACGTTTTGCCAGTATGAAAACTGTACATGGATGTAGATCAATTCTCGAAATTGTGTTTCCTTCTTTCTTGAAAGTAATTCCTAAGCGTTCTGTGATCCCTTGTTTGAGAATCAAGTTTGGACTCCTCGATGTTTTCCCGACTTATATATTGTCTACAGCGACTTTGTGAATCTGCGTGCATTATGACCCCACGTACTGAGTAATTTCCGATTGTAAAAGATCCACAAATTTCTTTGAAGCGATGAATGGAAGCCTTTGAAAGCCGCTGAGGCGAGCACGTGCCCGGCGCACAGCGCCGCGAGTGCCGTGTCGCTATCAGCGTCGTAAAAACTTACAAGCAGCTTTCTCTCCAACACAGCGGTGAGCTTGATTGTGTCTACGAAATCATCGCACTGCTTGAGCTCATTTAACTTATTCATTTTCTTTATTTAAGGAACGTTTACCAGCTAAATCTTCCCAAAGGTGATGGGTAATCAGCCCGAATCTCGAGCCCTGGGAGATCCTAGGTTCGAGTCGTGACGGCGGCAGGATTTTCGACATTAGCTTTTCAGCTAGGTCGAATTCAGTCGCTGTCTGGAGGAGAATTCTAGCGGCCGGCTGCTCTGATCGGTAGTTTTCCGTGGTTTCTCCGATCAACACCAGGCGAATGCCGGAGCAGTACCCTAACAAACGGGCCACGGACCACGCGCGATCTGTCTTTCCTCTTCCTTGTCCTATCCTCTCCCATTACACACACACTTACACTAACATGCACTACACTACCACATATTCCGGGAGACCGGTCGGGATCTTAGAGCTTGTCCCGGCTGGGGCGGTGCCCCGCTGGTGGGAGAGTCTTGGTTAGGGGGAAACCCCACTAGCCGACGGTAGGTCGGCGCCGGATCTCGCCATCCAGCGGGGGGAAGATTACTGTCATCTCCCGCGAAAGAAACATGCACTACACTAACGGGACTAATGACCGAAGCAGTTGACGCGCCCGGAAACACGAAAAATCAATCAATCAATCAATCAATCGAGCCCTGTGAACCAAATGAGGATAGGGAAGGAAAGATTGCGCGCAGCCCATGACCCATTCTACAACGCCCTCTTGGAATTAATCGCAGGAAAATCAAGGGGGAGGGGCACAGAAATTCCCTCTCCACTGGCGTCGTTTTACGTAACCATTTATTTCGTGCTAAACCTTACCTTCTTTCGAGATTTGCTATTTTATCTTACATCGGCTTCCAAAATATTCAGAGGGTATTCAATCACCTGTCTTCACCTTTTTGCACATAGTAAGTATTATCACAATACTGAGAATATTTTATTTTTGATCATGTGTTTGTGAAAGGCGAATTAATATTTTACTAGTTCAAATCGCGCGATTACATCGCACAAAAGGAAGAGCTGTAGAAAAGTTACAACAGAAAAGTACATATAAATATGCACTACACGGAGAATCGAAAACCTCAAAAATATTTTATATCGTTCAGTAATAATTCTCCAAAATGAATGAAATGAGAGATTTACGAATTCTATACAAGTTATAATATAACTACCATTCTCTGGGAATATAGAGTTAAACATGTTTCTGAAAACGTATTTCAAAAGTTTTATATTTACCATTGTCTGTTCATACATGCACGTACTACATTGATGAAGTGGCTTAGAGCAGGAAGTTTTCCCATCCGCCTTAAACGCAGAGTTAATTTTTTAAGAGACGTGTGTGACAGGCGATTCCACATGGAGACGTATATTACATTCACATGCAAGAGCATATGAAATTCTCATTAATCTTCGGACTGAAAATACTTCTAATTCTATTAATTTTTAAAACTTATTTTAAAGGAAATTAATCCCTAGGATGGTTTATGGACAGCGGGTTAGCTTTCCGAGGTGCAATGCCGACTTCGATTCTGAGTCGTGGCAAAAATAGTGCTATAGTCTTCTATTCCAATCGTCTCAGCTGCGTTATTAAAGAAAAGCTCAGGCAGGCCGAGTAAGCTAGAAACGGTGAAGGAATACGTCATGGCTCGCCAAATAGCTCCCATACCCCCAGGCGTGGACTATAAATAAAACAGGGCCCAGGCCTAGGAATACGGCTAGATGACAAAAGTCGGATTAATCAGACTCTAAAATGTCGAATACATACATTAATTAAAATTTAGTGTTTATCTGAAAACCAGTTAAGAGCAATAAGTGATTACACATCTAGAACTTTCTACCTTCCATTTAAAGAAAGAAAATCACCAATTTGCTTTAGTTAAATGCTCAAACGTCTTTATAAATGAAAAACCACTGTTAAGAAAGGTTATTCTTGTGACCGTCTGTCTAAATTTAATGGGTCATTATATCCTTAATTATAGACAGTCAAAGAGTAATATGTTTGTACGTATTGACTGCCTATAATTAAGGATATAATGACCCATTAAATTTAGACAGACGGTCACAAGAATAACCTTATTTAACTCAGGTTTCTCATTTTGAAAGACATTTGAGCATTTTACTCAAACAAATTGGTGATTTTTTTCTTTAAATGAAAGGTAGAGAGTCCTAGATGTGTTATCAGTTTTCACTTTTTCCTCTTAACCAATTTTCAGATAAACACTAAATTTTACGGAATGTATGTGTTCGACATTTTAGTCTGATTAATATTTTAATTATTAATTAATATTTTAATTATGAAGATTAGTCAACGTTATGAAAATTTCAAACAATTTTATGTTTTCTTACATAATTTATTATAGCCATTGTCTGAAGCTTGTCGTTTAAGGCCTTCAGACTAGACGCATGTGCACGAAGATTCTTTGCAGACGAATTGCATAAAATTGGTTGGGAAATTCTCAAATTGACATTGAAAATAATGAAACATACATAATGAAAACATGTTAGTTACTGTAGTTTATTGTTTGAGCTAAATACTCTTCAGAGCTTTCTTGTTTGTTCATTAAATACGAGTACGCCCAAATCACACATCAGTTCCCCCACATGCACGCACACACCACCAGATAGGTAACTGAGGCACAGCCATGGCCTCCGCAAGATTCGAAACAGCAAGAGAAGGTGCTTAGTCAACTCATTCTGCTTGCCTACACCCTCCATGGAACTAATATTACCATCACAATGACCACATCGTGAATTTCCACCGTTAACGAGGTTCGTTTCGCCTTTTCCAGTGCCTCTCGCACGAGCGTTTCTCGCGCTGGCGCCAGGTGGCTCACATGTCGGCCGCCCATCCCTTGGGCCACAGCGAGCTTCTCCATGGAGTGGGCGGCGGCGGCGGCAGCGAGACGCAGAGGTGGGGTGGGGGTGGCGCGGAAGTCGGGGATGTCGAGGTGGCGGGGGCGGGGCGGTGGTGGAGGTGGCGCGGAGGCAGAAGGACAGCAAGGGGTGGCATGAAAGCGGATTGGCGCAGCGGCGGGGAATGGTATGGGTTGGCGCGGCGGGTAGTGGCTGGGGTACGGATGCGGACGGTGGCGCGGCAGTAGGGGGTAATGAATGCTGAGTAGCGCGGCAATGGGTTGAATCGTTCGTTAGAGATTCCGGGCACGTCAACAGCTTAGGTCATTAGTCCCATTACTGGAATGCAAGTTTTTTGTCTCGGGAGATGGCGGTGAACTTCCCCCGCCGGATGGCGAGATCCAGAGCCGACCTACCGTCGGCTGGCGGGGTTTCCTCCTTACCAGGACACTCCCACCAGCGGGGCACCGCCCCAGGTGGGACAAGCTCTAAGCTCCCGACCGGTCTCCCGAAATATGTGGTAGTGTAGTGCATGTTAGTGGAAGTGTGTGTGTAAGGGGAGAGAATGGGACGAGGAATAGGAAGGAAAGATCGCGTGCGGTCCGTGGCCCGTTTGTTAGGGTACTGCTCCGGCATTCGCCTTGTGTCGATCGGAGAAACCACGGAAAGCGGCAATGGGGACTGGTGCGGCGCGGGGGTGGAGAGTGGTATGGCTTGGCCGCGGAGGCGAGAGGTGGCGCGGCGGGTGCCGAAGGGAGGTGAGTGGGTGGGTGGAGGGGCAGAGCGGCTCCGCGCCGGGATGTGGGCCGCACGACCGCGGAAGCACCGCCAACAAACTCGGAGAGCCGCCGCCGCCGCCGCCGCCGTTCGAGCATGCGCACGATGGGTCGGGGGCGGGGGCGGGGGCGGGGGCGGCCGCACCGCGGTCACGGTGGTTGCTGCGGCCGCCACCAGCGGCGCGAGGCGTCTTTCGCCACCAATCGATGCTCCAACAGGAAACTTCGATCGCCTTTCCACAGTAGGGATTTAAAACATCTATTCATTTTATTATTAGTGATAAGTATTGACAAAAGTAATAAAAGGCAGAGTTATACGACATAGATAAGCAGATATTTAATTTTAAATATTTATAGTTTTTCGTTCCAGTTAGGATGAAGGGAATACATTATGTTCGCCTCATGTAGCTCTTACCCCCGAGCATGGAAATTGAACGAGGCCCAGGCAAGGAGACACTGGTAGCTGGCCGGCGAAGTCGAACTACCGACCCGAAACGCCAAATACATATTTACAGATTATTTTATTTGGTACATTTATTAGTGTAAAGGAGCTCGCAACTGCTGAGGTCCATGACGCTCATAATTATTAATGAGATAGTAAGTAGTTATGAACCTGAATGAGATGAGGTAACGTAATGGTGGAGTCGCAGTGGAAAGAGAGGCATCCAAGCCGGGAGAACCCCGATAAAACCTTCCGAGAGCTCGCTTTCTCCACCACCAATTCCGCGTGGATTGGCCGGAGGATCGAACTCGGGTCCCAGCGATGCAAGGCGTATTCCCTAGCCATTGCGTCACTCTTATCAATTGCTATCTAAAGATGCGGCAACTTCATAGTTGTTTTCTGTTGATGTGTGACCTGTGCATAATGTGCAATTTTCGTCAACATCTTCTTGAAAACTCACGAGAATAATCGTCTTCAGAGAAAGTTTAGCATACACTTTGTAGATCGTATCTAAAAGTGTGACTATTCCATCAGAATTTGTGCGACACTCATATGACTAGGTCACCCTGAGTCCTTGTTCGTTCACCATGATAACTGACCACATGTTTTTACTCGCCTCCGATAAGGACAACCTTAACTGACAGGGCAGTAATTCAGAAGTACGTTACGTGAACAGCTCTCAAGAATGAATGATAAGAGGGATAACTGGGACTGGGCACGTGGGATAACTCACTTACCAAATTATCCGACAAAACACTGAAAAAATTCATGAGAACCAACACATTTCAACCAATTCAGATTATTTTAATTGACTACAGAGCGGAGGCGGCCGGTGGGTTGCGAATTAGGAGGGGCGCATGTATGTCTGAACTATCACATACATTTGACCTCTCCAAAATACGGGTATTTATTGAACGAGGAAAACTGTGACATGTAGAGTACAACCGATTTGCGCTATTGAGATTTTAATCGTTGTGTAAGACAACTTTTACTTTGATAATAAAAAATACAATTGGGCTCACGCGAAAATTACAAATTTAAAAAGTATTTCCAGCAAACAAAACTAATTGATGAAATCAGATGAAAGGGTCGATATTTTTAGCTTAGTTAATAACCACAGATTCTGCCGAACAAAATCCTAATAGGAGCACGCAGCACCCCTACCTAACTCCCTGTATCCCCACTCTCACTCAAGCTTCCATTGCCTCGCATGCACCACGGACGGACACCCGATAGTCCACGATGCTACCCATTCTAAAAACATTTATCTTTCGCTTAATCGGGCACTTAAAACTAAATTCTTTCTCAAAAATTGCGCTGGTGGTATGCACAAATCAAACTTGTCGATTTATTGAAAATTTAATACTTTCCACAACTTTCCTCGGAGTTGTTTTTTCTGGGGAGGTCACCGTCCTAGAGCCTTTAAGGAGCAGGCGCCACTGGGATAGAGACGCACCAGCCTTCTGTTCTGATTACATGTGTAAATGTGTCCGTGTGTGTGTTAACGAACTGAGGAACCAACAACACCAGTTAAACAAAACGTGTCCGTGGAAACCTTTCCTAATTTAATTTGAACGTGACCAAAATGATACACAGGCATTCATGGTCAATAGACGCTTATCTAAAATAATGATAAAATATATTCCTAATTTGGAATGCGCGCAGAAATTGAGAAAAAAACTATTCTGCCTCCGGTGACGTAACAGGTATCCATGGTTTTGTTAGATACCGAGGAACTCGAAACAAACCCTAAATCAATGAAACAGATTCGATTTTCATGCTCTACATTTCTCTTTGCGTTATTCTCCCTCTTCTCGTCTTGTTCTTACCGCCTGAATTATCTTACTCAGTGCGTCACTGCTTACTGCAGGGCTGACGTTCATGGTCAATAAGTTTCAAAAGAAGGGGCCGTCCACCGTTAAATATTTGCTGTTCACGACTTGCATTTTGGAAGGGCAATTTTTTGTTTTATTCTTGGTTCTGTATACTATACTACGGTAAAGAACTGTATACACTATACTACGGCAAAGAACAGTATATACTATACTACGGTAAAGAACTGTATACACTATACTAGGGTAAAGAGCTGTATATACTGTACTTCGGCAAAGAACAGTGTACACAATACTACGGTAAAGAACTATGTACACTATACTACAGCCAAGAACAGTATACACTATACTATTGTAAAGAACTGTATACTACACAATGGTAAAGAACTGTAAGCTGTTCCGTATTATTCGAGAAGACTGTTTCTGTTAATGATTTTGTTTCTGTTAATATTTAACTTATTGCAGTTGTATACGAGAGTATTTGTTCATGAGCAGTGAGCGTGCTACGGTTTGGAAAACCATTTAGTGTGGTTTTGTTAAGTAGCATTTTTGCTCCTGAATGCCATTAGTTCATTCCTAAAATAAACTATTTACATCGTACGTTTTATCTGAGATTCTAACTTGAGTAAAGGCGGGACTGAATGAGTGATTCGAAAGATAGAGTAAGTAATGCAGATGAGAATGCGAAGGACGCAGTAGAGGGGAGGTGGTCAGAAGGAAGAATAAAGCTAAAGCACTGTGAAGGAGAGAATGTGACATTGAGAGTGGGTGAGTGAGAGCGAGTGAGTGAGTGAGAGGCAGTGAGTGAGTGAGAGTGAGTGAGTGAGAGTGAGTGAGTGAGAGGGGGTGAGTGAGTGCGTGAGTGACAGTGAGTGAGTGAGATTGCGTGAGTGAGTGAATGAGAGTGAGTGAGTGAGAGGGAGTGAGTGGGAGGGATGGAGTGACAGGAAGAGAGGGAGGGAGAGCGAAGAGGTAAACCAGAGTATGTGTGCTTGAGATATTGCGACACGGAGAAAGTAAGAGTCACGAAGACGAGCGAGTGTTGCGGTTGGCAAAGGGCAGCGTGAAGTTTGGGTTCGCAGCGGACGTCGAACGCCGCGACTCGCTGCCTCGCGCGGGCGCGTCCGGGACCATTTCGGTCGCGGTTCGCTGCGCGGCTGCGTTAGCTCAGCGACATCTACAGCGTCTTTAGGGATTGCTTGCCAACAATGGAGGATTATTGGCTTCAGCGCTGGATCTAATTTTTGAATCGACGAGTATTGAAGCGACCGGCTGCAATGATTGGTAGTTTTGCTTGGCGACGACGGTCAACAGCAGGCGAATGCTGGAGTAGCATTCAAACAAACGAACCATGGGCAGCGCGCGATCTTTTGTTCCTAACCTGTCTTCCCTCCTCGTCCCTTAAACACACCACGCTTCAATGCACTACGCCACCACTCATTGAAGGAGGCCAGTCAGAAATTTAAGGGCTTGGCTCGGTTGAGGAGGTGCCGCCCTGGAAGAGAACCCTCCCCCAAGGTGATATGTAGGTCGGCGCCGTTTCTTACGTTCCATCGGAGGAGAATGACGGCCATCTCTCGGGAATATAAAATGTACTTCTCTTAAGGGGCTAATGGCCTAAGTAGTTGACGTGCCTGGAATCAAAAACTCCTCACTCATTTGGCCGCTCGCCAGGGCGCTGGATGCGGCGATTTTTGCTCGCTCGCCATTCGTTCAGCCCCTCCCCACCCCGTTCCTCACCGCCCGCTCCACCTCGCCCTGCTCCTCCCCTCCCGGCCCGGCTCCTCCCCGCCTCGCTCCCCCTCGCCCCACTCCGTCCTGCTCCTCTCCTCCCCGCTCCAACCCGCCCTACTCCTTCCCGCCCCGCTCCTCCCCGCCCGCTCCCGCCTCGCCTGCTCCTCCCTCCCGCTCCACCCGCCCCTCCTTCCCACCCGCTCCGTCCTGGCCCGCTCCTCCCGTCCCGCTCCTCCCGCCCCGCCCCGCTCCGCCCTGCTCCACCCATCCCCGCTCCACCCCGCCCCACTCCTTCCCGCCCCGCTCCGTCCCGCCCCGCTCCTCCCCGTCCCACTCCTCCCCGCCCTGCCTCCGTCCCCTTACACCCGCTCGGCCCCCGCCGGCGCCCTCCGCCTGGGTGGGCGAGCCGCCGCGCCGCGCCGCGTCGCACCGCGCCGCGCCGGGCTGGCGCCGAGGAGGTTTTTGCGCGCCCAGGAGCACAATCGACGAGGCGAGCAGCACCTGGTTCCACCGCATCACGGCCACTTCCGCCCAATGTGCTGTCCCCCGCGGCGGCACATCAGACGCTGTCATCGGGGCATCACGGCTCTTGACATGGGGCAAATAGCTCTTGCTTTACGGCGCACCCAAGAGAAAGGCGCGTTGAGGGAAGAGCGGGCGATACGGGAGGGAGGGCAAGGAGATAGGACGAAGAGAGAAAGCTAAATATAATACTTGTGAGAGATAAAAAGTATTTTCATTCGTCACAAGCATCACCAAAACTTTTTCTTCGTTTGTGTTTGAGGAGGTAGAAAAATTGTTTTTCTCATGCTTTCTGAGCATTACAAGGCAACAACATCAGAAGTAACGCCGTTCTGCATGCTTTGCAACCCAATATCTTCAATGTTACTTCTGGAATATTCTCTTCGTAACGTACGCCATTTCTAGTACTGATAGGATTTAAGACCTGAATTTGATCACTTCTTTACACAAGAACACGGTTAAAATTCTTGATTTATTTTTTATCTTATTATTAAAAAGAATTAGAAGCGTTGTAAGGACCCACTCTCAGATCTACTATCAGATATTTATGATTCCAAGGAACAGAACATTACTACAATTGATTAACAACTTGAACCACCAAAAACTTTTGTTAAAAAAGTTGTTAAGTCTCAACTTTTAGACTATAATAAAAAAGTTGATGAGATTCAGACTTTTAGACTAAATATGAGGGGAATCAGAAATATCCCTTGTGTTTGAACGACGTTCAAACGAGTGTCTCGAACATTCAAACATCAGATTCAGAACAGGCATCACTTCCGAGTGTAATCTCATTAGAAATATAAGAAGAAGAAGAAGAGAAAATAAGAAGGATAAGAAAAAGAGGTAGAAAAATAAAAAGAGGAGAAAGAATAAGAAGAGGCAGAAGAAAAGAAAAGAAGAAAAATACTAAGAAAATGAAGACAAATACGCCCCTACAGAAGGTGGAAAAGTCGAGCATTAAATAGTGAGATAGGTACAGACCAAACGTTAAATTGCAATATTAATTTTATTTGCGTATAATTGCATCAACTCTTAAAATAATTTTTGTAAAACGATGCCGGCGGGAATACCGTTAACAGTCACCTCCCACAAAATGCATTCCTGTAGGCCACGAGGGGGAGCGGGCGGGGGCGGCGCGGTTGGCCTGAGGTCCAAGGGGCTGAATGAGATGCCGCGGCGACCTCTGGCGCTGTCATGACCCGACCGCAATGGAAGCCCTCGCGCTCTGGGTCAGCACTGAGACGAGGAGCCCCCGACCGAGTGACTTCATGAAGGACACGACGGAGCAACGGGATACTTCCTCGTTTTCGCCATTTCGTTTTATTTTTTTCTCCAACGAATATACGATCTGTTGGCAGCTCTCCTCTCTTGAGTACCCACGCAACCACACCGGTCGCTTCTGCCAGAAGCGAGATGATCATGATTTCCCGAACCGCAACATTCATCTAGGAATCGTACTTACCATGTTCGTCTGGAAACAAGAGCGAATGGAACTAGAGAATATTTCCAAACAGTGTAAAAGTGTGAAAATATATTGTAGTATTTTTGTAACCAAATAATTTTCAGCAAATTTCATTCTCCTTCATGAACCGTATCACATATTACTTTCTAGGCTAATCATTTCGGATAATGATTGTTTGACGATTATGCGAAAAGTTCTATTGCAGATAACTTGTTTCGCAGTGAAGATTTCTGGGCGTTTACGTTTTAACGAGATAAACATTCGTCTGCCGGGAAGTGAGAAAATGAAAAATAACGATCATATTTCTCACTACTCTCAGAGGCAGAGGGAAAACTTCATTCTTCCGCAGATCTAACGCGATTTCAGAAAACTATTCACACTCATTTGAGACAGGCTCATTAAAACAACTATCTATTTTACATATCTCCTAGTCTTGGCTGCTTGCCGACGTTAACGTTTCGTGTTAATGTAAATTACAAGCAAGAAATAATAGTGTATCCAGAAAATACATTCATACGTTTCTTGGTAGCAGAATAACAACCCTACAAACCATTCTTAATACTTTCATTTTACTACGATAATATACGAGAACATTAGAGCCACACATTAAAAAAGTATACGAGCAGTGTCTCTGCTCGAGGCGATTCTGTCCTACGGGAAGCATGAATGGTGGCTCCGCGGCCGGGAGTCAACGACCCGCACCGCACAAAACCACACCGTTTCGAGGTCACCGCTAATGAACAGTATTCCCTCTTCCCTCTGCAGCTAATGCGCTCATTCACTGCGCCCGCTGCCACGCGTTTTCTCCGCTGTTCTTTCGGCGCCGCACGCGTGTTTATGTTGCGGCGGCGGCGGGGAGGGCGCGATTCATCCTGCCTCGAGCATCCATCAGCGCTGCCCCCTCCACGGCGCCGGCACGCCCACCGCCGCCCGGCCGCCTATTCGCCCGCCCGCTCGCCCGCCCACCTGCTCGCCCGCCCGCCCGTCCGCGCGCGCGCACTCCGCGCTGCCAACCCTCTCGGCATCGTGCTCTTGCCTTCCCCTGCGCTTCGACTCGCGTCTGCATCCTACGCACTCTGGCGGCTTCCTCGCGTCCACCCACTCACCGAGCCTCCTGGAGGCCTCGGGCTGATAACATTTTCTCACAATTTGGCCTCAACACTTGCTCTTTTCCTCGCACTTGTTTTTTTTGCGGGCTTGTTTGCGTTATGGTTCTACACCCAAAATCAACATATCCCCTCTCTGTCACCTCCTATGTAATCCAAGAGGCTAATGCATGAGGATATTAACCCTCCCCCTTGAACTTTTTATGGCTCTCTCTCCGATCTTTGCCTCTGTTTCTATTCAATTTCCGTATTTCAATGAACCTCCATTCGCAATCTCCACTTGACTAACCACTTGACAGTTTCTTACCAGCTTGTTCATTCTGATGAAGGCTAATCGATGAACACACTTTCTTCAGCTCACGCTGCTTTTATCTTACGCTTTGATGACTGATCATTTACAAATCCGCGTCTGTATACAACCTCTTTCTTCATTACACGCATGCGCAATCATTTTCCGTTCGCTCGCTTCATTAATACACTTCACTTCGTAATCTCCATTGCCTCGCCTTTTTTGGACATCCATTCAGACATGCGGCTTTCTCACCTTACAAGCGGCAGTCCTTCGAATGCTTCACCCCACCTATTCGTACCATCTACTCTTCATCCTCTCACTCACATGACAGATCTCCACGCTACCATCATTCTCGTGTTTTTTTTTTTTTTTCGTTTTCTCAGTTCTCGTTCTTGCTCGGCTGCTCCTCGCGCCGCTCCCTGCCCTGCTCCCCGCCCCGCTCCCCGCCCCGCCCCCCGCTCCGCTCGCCGCTGGCCGAAACTCGCGCCGCCGCGCGTCACAAGCCGGCCGCTGCGTGGGCCGCGCGGCGAGTCAACGAACTGCACGCAATTATCCGAGGAATGCCCGCCCCCAGCCGCCCGCGCCCGCTAACGGTGTCGCAGATCGGAGATCGGAGAGCGCGCCCGCCGCCTTCTTTTGTCCGGTCGGGGGCGATGGGGCGTGTCCGACGCCCGCGGAGGCGCGGCGGGTGCGGCGGGGGCGGCGGGGGCGGCAGGGGCGGTGGGAGCGGTGGGAGCGGCGGAGGCGTCGGGGGGCGGTGGGGGTGGCGGGGTGGCGGGGCGTCGGTGGCGTCGGGGGCGGCGTCGGGGGCGTCAGGTAGGGGCGTCGGGGGCGTCGGGGGCGTCGTAGCGTCGGGGGCGTCGGGGGCGTCGGGGGCGTCGGGGGGCGTCGGGGGCGTCGGGGGCGTCGGGGGCGTCGGGGGCGTCGGGGGCGTCGGGGGCGTCGGGGGCGGGCGTCGGGGGCGTCGGGGGCGTCGGCGGCGTCGGGGGCGTCGGGGGCGTCGGGGGCGTCGGGGGCGTCGGGGGCGTCGGGGCGATGTGCGAAGAGACGAAGACCGTTGAAGGGTGGCGCTTGAGCGGAGGCGATGGCGTGGAAGGAGCTGGAAGAGGAAAAAAGAACAGGACGTAGAAGGTGACCCGCTGCGATGGTGTTGGAGAGAGGTACAACAAAGATGGAAGAGGTAGAAAACTGGTCTTAACATATCCACTGCCCCATAACAAGTATGCAAGCCACCTCGAAAGCCCAGACTCTAGGCTATTCTGATAATGATAGTGCGTATAAGGTTTTGAAAAAAAAAAAACAACTTAATTTCAAATCGCCATTCCTTTTGTGTCAGTAATCGTATTATAGGTAAAGTTGAACATTTTCTTATAAACACATATACAATGAGTAGTAACGAGAGACAATATCAATAGTTAAAACTAGTTCAAGTTCGTCCGGTAATTAGCATTGACTTGTTATTCCTAGACTTGTCACAACAAATTATCGCATTGAGATGTCCTTTTTGAAACTTACGAGATTTTAGAGAGAAGACAATGCCGGAGCGAAAGCAGTAGATGGGTCGGGAACAATTAATGAATTGATAAAGACACGACTATTGACTTCTATGAAAAATATAAAGTATGGGGATGAAGTATGTGTGAAACGCATGGCCTGCTACCTATTTTGTCGATAAATATCTTTGGAAACTATATAAAAAGGAGAAGAGAGTTCGAAGAGATAATTTTGTAATTGCGAGGCAACGAAGAGAATGAAGATATTAAGTTAGGGGTGTTAATATTAGGATCGGAAGAAACGTAGACAAAAAATGCTTCCCAAAATGTCCTATGTCACACTGGTCTTCCATTTCCGTGCCGGTTACCTGTCAAAGTGGTGACTCCCCAGCGATTCATACATCGAACGTGTGACAGACACAACGGCACTGTCATTAGTGCCCGACCTTAACACCATTGATAAACGTTGCTGGGCCTGCTGCACTTAGCGGGCGCGCGTCACTGGGTCTCCCGCGCACGCGACTCAACAGGTGCTGGGCGACGTCGCATCGGCGCCCAGCCCGCCCGCCAGTTATAACGGCGCGCTGTGATCCAATTCTGTATTAACCCGCTTCCCTCTTCACGACACACATTCAGTTATTGGCTTTAATTTTAAATTCATTTTTAATTTTAATAGTAGAATAGATGTCGGTATTTCCTACACGTATCACATCTTAATAAAGAACTTTCTATTCTAAAAAAACAACAACAACGTGTATTTACCAACAGAGAATTACATGTTTTTTTAAAACCTGGGACATGCATTCAGGCAACTGATATTTGAAGAAATCATAAGTTGAAATTCTACTGTGCAGAACAGCAATTTTATTATGTAAGAGTTGGAGACTTCAACGCGCGGTTACGCGTAAGGTCGCAGGATATTCGAGTTTTTATTACCAGTCTGGCCATTTCCTGCGGTTTTCCGTGTACTTCGTAGATGATTTTAGTCAGTATTGAATTTTCCTCGTTTACTATGTTGTTTTTCATCGAGACAATGTTTCAAATGAAGCTGTTAAATAGAGTGTTATATCTTCGTAAAAAGACGCCTACACCCGTAAGGAGATGAGTGAAGGTATATATCTCAAGGTATATTGCATAGTAGTTACAAAAGGTCAGTGAAAGGCAAGATCGATGCAGGAAGAAGGAGGTTGTGTGAGCGAGATAAAGTTTACAGGCCAAAAATATTTATTGTTTTAATCATAGTAAGCACGAGCATAAGATTCTAGCATCTATCTTATGTTACCTTGATTTTCTGTAATTCATTCTTGTTCTTTACATAACCGATTTTCGTATTTTATACAATCCATAATTTATTTAGAGTTAATGGAAACTTTACTGAAGGAATCAAATAACACCTGAGAAGATGTATGAAATATGTCAAATGAACATGCATTGTTCATTTATTCATTGACAACCTTGAATCGTCTCTTTTCGTTTTCTTTCTCTTGTAACATGAGAGCCCATCACCGGATACCTAGACCATTCATTTTAACTCACGTAACGCAACTCTTGTTCAGTAAATTTTATGTAACACATTTGCCTAGCAGATGCGGAGAATTGCTTCTTTTCCATCCAAATATCAGTTATCGATAGTGTTCGAGAAAACGTGTTCGCCTTGTTGAATGCCCTCTGGGAAGCGTCTCGGCGGAGGGGTGGAGGGGAGGGGAGAGGCGGCCGGCCGCCCGCGTCGCCGGCGCCCTACCGGAACAGCTGAGCGCTCGTTTGCGCGTTCGTTAGCTTCCGGAAGCGCGCGAGACGCCGCGAGTCACGCCCACTGCTTGCCGCCCCCGGCCCCGCCGCCGCCGCCCCCGCCGCCGCCCTTGCGAAGGTGCCCGGGCGCCGCGCCGCAGCCGAGCGGCTCCTCTCCTCCACTCCATCCCCACACGCTCCAGGCAGGTGAGTGAAGTGACTATGCTAGGGTCACAAACACTCTTCTATTTATTTACTTATTTATTTATTTATTTACTTATTTGTTCGTGGTGATTCTGGGGTCCTTGAATTGCTGAGGTCCTTGAAGCTCACGAGTGATGACCTGATGGGAAGATGAAAGTGATAATAATGATGGTGATGGAGAAATGATGGAAAGAGAGAAAGGAGAACGGAGAAGCCCTTCAAAATCTTCCCCGAGATCTCGCTTTGCCCGTCACAGAGTCCACATCGATTGGACGGGAATGGAATCCGAACCCCAGTGGTGCAAGGCGTGGGCGCTAGCCTTTACAAGTGAATCCCGTAAATGTAGTTCATTACTAATATTTATCATCATTTTCTCAATATTTAAATCGCTGATGGTTCTAGTTTGGAAATCAATTTTAGCTATCTTTTTAACCAAATTTCGTGATTTTCTCTTTAAATGAAATATGAGTCCTAGATATTTTATCACTTGCTATTTTTAACCGGTCTTATAGTATAACGATTAAATTTTAATACTACGGTATCTCGGCATTAATAGCGTCGTATTCGATACAAACTACATGGTGCACTTGGAATGTATTTGATCTTGGCCGTCGTGTTTTGAGAGTCGATGTTTCGTGTGGTTCCGTTAACGAAGCTAAGATAGAGAGCTTTTTTCACGTCGAAGATTGATCGTTTATAAATGAAAAGAATAGTGAGGGTATATAAACGTAATATCCAGAATTGTTTGGCACGCTCTAGAAAAAAATTCAGTGCATAAAATTATGTAATGCATTACGTTTTTACGTTAAGATGGACAGCAGAATTTCCAGTTAACTGCAACATTGTGTACAGATCTGGGTAAAGATCAGAACGTGTTTAAAACAATGTTCACAGTAAATAGTGACGCATTGTTCCCTCATTTAATTAGACTCCAAGACTAACTTCTGTTAGATATGGAACAATATTTTGAAGTTTTTGATTTTCCGTATGGTGCAAGTGCTGTAATTTTCTGTTGTAACTTTTCTTCAATTTTTTTCTGCAATGTAATCATAGGGGTTTAGCCGGTTATTATTATTATTATTATTATTATTATTATTATTATTATTATTATTATTATTATTATTACCAAGAACATCCAGTCCGTTTGAGGCGTTCGCTTCTTCCCCGCCGGCGTGTGCCGCAATGAAGGGGAAGACATGGCACACAATCCCCCTTTGCGTTGCTATGGGGAGGCGTATGGGAAAGGTGGGCCTTGCTGCTACGACCATAGGTCTCTTGGAAGGAAGTTGCAGTGAAAACCACTGATCATACCTGGCGACCTACCAACGCGATCTCTGCAGGCGCCGCAAACTTGTTAAAAGTCTTCCGGTTAAGCAAACTGTCACCAATCTATAATTCATCTCGCGTTCTCGAAATCTTTGGCCCTGTCAAAAATCAGGCATTGTGTCTCAATCATACCAGCTATCTGATACACAATAGGTACAACGTTTGAAATAGAATCCTATTCCTTTAATGATCATTTTTGAGTTTTACACATTCTGCCCTGAATGAAATTTTGGAGTAATTCAAACTGAGAATTATATTTGATTGTGAACTGAACTAGTTTGAACTACGTGAACTGAAATAGTTTTAACGTTTCGCGATAATATTTTTTGGAAAGGTATGATGGAGATTTTTTTGATACATTTGAAATTCATGATTGGTTCTCAGAATACCCAAGCTACAACTACGCTTCTCCACGTTGGTCTGTCTAAATCTTACACCCATTTTCTTTAGAACAAAAGAAACACTTTGTAACACGACAGTCATAGGAATTAGTAAATTCTCAATTATTTTTTAGTGATGTAATTCTAATAGTAAATTAGTTTACATTGATAAAGTTTTCGACCTATGGAAATATTGAAAGTTTATTTGTTTCCCTAATAATAAAGAAAATTCTAATTTTCAATGTTTATTGCAAGAAACTAAAACATAACAAAATGTAACTGACTGAAAATTAGTCCACGTATATTCAAACCTTTCTCCCGAAGTCAATAGTCTTACAAATTTATATGAGGCTGACGTAGTTACTGGATAGACGCAAAACAGTGACATGTGAACCTTTATGTTCAGTAAGTAAATTGATCAACGTTTACATTAATTATTGGTATTAACAATGTCATGAGATTTCTTGTGGTGCGTTTGACGATTTAATGATACAGCTAGTAGATTATAGTAAGCAGAGGATGAATTAGTAATTTTCGTCCCTCACACTTTCCGGTGTCTATGGACGTCATTACTCGAGCTGAGACGTAGCTCCAAGGTCAACCACTAGGATACTCATTCACTCTTCCCAAACGCCTCCCCCGATGTAGCTCGTAAGCCTGTGATGACTTTAGCAAATGCTTTTTCGTAAACAATGAGGCCCGTGAGCCCGTCGGTGTTGGGAACAGTTTAATATTAGGGTGCGACGTTGCACTGCAGAATCCTGTATGCCCAGTGCCTCGCACACATTCTATCCTCTATCTCATTTACTAGGATTGGGGTGCGCATTAGGGGAAGGATTCAGATTAAGAATTGATACACGATAGACACTTGGCTGTCCTGGAGACACCACGACAGTTGCCAAATGTTTAGCCATCATAATGCGACCTTCCAAACAGAGCGAAATGCGTGAAGGTTGACTGCGCACGCGTTTATAAAGATGGAGGTACACCCAGCTGCCAATTGGTTGGACGATTGGTCCAAGCGCAGAAAGCATCGGCCAATGAGGTAATTAAGCGGGGTGGAAGAGGGGGGACCGCCCGTGGTCGGACGTCAAGGGCCAGCAGAGCCTGTGCCCTGACGCGAACGAGTGATACGGCAAAATGACGGATATATCCAGGATTCGTGGAGACGCAGGCTTTGACATCTTAGGGATGTTTCATGACTTCCATCGCCTCTACCCTCGTCGGTCCCCAGTAGTTTTCCCTGCCCAGGAGGCGCATGCTGTCCAAAAACTGGGGACCGAGGAAGGTATCAATATGAAGGCCGAAACGTTAGCGACTGTACCCAGGACGCAGTGAGTCCCGGCCTGCCAAGATCCACTGACTCCGGCCGCGCAAGTCTACTTTCAGTATGCGGTACTACTTTCAGTAGTACTAGTTTACTTTCAGTATGCGGTGTTCTGGAAATATGCACCATACCTCAACACAACTACTAACACCCAAGCTTTCGCGTGATTCGAACTCCACAGCGTCGGTGCAACGTACTCTTGGGTGGAATGGCGCAAGCTCAGGGCTTCCAGGTCGGCGAATGGAACACATTGGGGTGAGGGGGCGTAATCAAAAAAGGAAAATGACGCCTTTTTTATTTGCTTACATGAGTTAACGTCTTATTAACGCTTTTTTATTTGCTTACATGAGTTTATGTATTATTAACGAGTTAAGAAGAAAATAAATGAGGTTATTCATAATGTAAAATGTGTTTAAATTCAGAGAAGGATGGCTCGAATGGCACGGAAATATCTCTGTGAAAATGAAACTGAGTTCAGCTTACTGCTTATAGTTAAGTGTATGGTGTATAGAATTCACAGAAAAATTGTTCGTGGAAGAAACTACTGGAAGTTAGTAACGAGTTTTTTGCACATTTGTTCAGTACTTTAACTATTTCCTTCGGCTTCTGGAGACTAATTGTATGGCACAAGCTTAAAAGACTTTCGTTTCAGTCCTGCCGATTGCGAATTCGGCAAAAGTTACTTGTAACATACGAGGAAACATTTTCAAAACGATTCAGATTTTGCGACTAATGAATGATCATTTATAGATGTTTTGACAAGACGCTTTTCTTCGAAGATGAGTTCGTGAAAATACCAAATTCTCCATTTCTAGAAATTTAAGAAATCAACATTTTATTCCATATTCATTCCAAACGTTAATAAGCGATACGCGATCAACTCACTTAAAACATAATACGGTTTCTTGAAGAAATAATTTCATAGCTATTGTTATAAATACCTCTCATTTCGTAAAATTCGGCGACATATTTATTAAAAAAGTGGTCACACTTTTTATAAACAATGTTTCTCAAGTTTGTCTTTGTATAATTCATTAATACTTTTTCTAGATTTGCCTTCAATAAACAAGAGTAATATACCGGTCCACATCTACATCGAGCATTCTTGAAATATTTCAGGAAATAACTAACCGTCCTATCAAATCCACAACAACAGATAAATTACAATAATGTCTTGATATTTCGATTTTGAAGGGGTAAAAAGGGGAGTTTGAAGGTTATTTGATATTTAGACCAACTGAAGTTTCCTCTGTCGAATTGTTGTTCAAGATGCTGAAACCAAATGATGAAAATTCGCTACTAAAAAAATTGAGATTGACTTTTCAAGTTTTCAAGTTTCCACTGCGTTTCGTTAAATTAATAAAGGTTAATATTTTTAATAAAACATTTTTTTAAATATTCAAAATTTCCAGTATGTCGTTCTGAAAAAAAATTGTCACGTTTTCATCTGATGCCTGAGGGCACAAGAGCAAGAAATGTAGTTGCCCTCCTCAGGCGTGAAGCGAGTGTGTACCCTGTCTGAAGACGTAGTTCACGGTGTGCTGATCGCCAAATAAGTGCATAAAGAGAGAATTAACATTATAAATGTATTTCCAATTTCAATGCAGTGTTGTATGAACACTGCTCTGCGACTAGAATAGTTTTACTTCATGCCTTCCTTCACCTTTCATCAAAAAACAGTCATCCTGCAACAAAGTCATCCACGCGCCCCCTTAAGGCGGCTCCGCACTTGCGGTATTTACTGAGTAGCGAGCGACTGCTCGTCCAAGCTCGAATACCCGAGGTTCTCTGCGAATGGTCGCTTCCTTTCGTGAGTGCTCAAGTCCGCCCCGCTGCAGGGAGAGCGAGCGCTAACTGCTTCTCCCTCGACGAACACCAAGTGATCACTCGGATGATTGTGTTTCCGGGAGCGTAAACTACTTTGTCCATTTGTCCCGTGAGTGTAGTGCATGCTGTCACTGGGAGGTGGCGGTGTTACACTTCTGTGAGATCCGGAGATTGGCTCTTGGCTTGCAGAGTTCCCCTCCCCCAGGAATCTGCGCCCAGTTCCCCCTCCCTCCCGCCCACCGTGCGAGACGGAACAAGCTCTAATCTCCCGACCGCTCTCCCAACATGTGTGATAGTGTAGCGCATATTAGTGTAAGTGTGTGTAAGAGATGAGGATAGAACAAGGAAGAGGAAGGGAAGATCGCGCGCGGTCTCAGACCGGTTTGTTAGGATACTGCTCCGGCATTCGCCTGGTGTTGATCGGAGAAACCACAGAAAACTCCCGATCAAAACAGTTGACCGCTAGAATTCTCCTCCAGACAACAACTGAATTCGGATGGCCCAGCTACAATAAAAAATCCGCCACCTTTGGAACTTTCGGGAAGCCTAGGTCACACCGCTCAACGACGCTGCACGTACTCCGGCAGAGCCGTCGCCCGCCCTAGAGCGCGCGTCGAGCGCCCACGTGGATGCCCCCGCGAAGGCCCTCTCTCTCGGCTTCCCGCCCCGCCCCCTCCGACCCCGCCTGGCCACACCCCGCTCCTCTCTCCCCGCCTTGCGTCGCCCTACGCCGCCCCGCAGCGTGTCGCCCCGCGCCGTGCCGCCCAGTTCCCCCCAGTCCCGCTCCTCCCCGCCACGCGCCTCCCCGCCCCGCCCCGCCCTGCCTCGCCTGGCTCCGCCCCGCCCATCCCTGCTCCTCCGCGCCCCGCGTTGGTTTCCCCGCCCCGCCCTGCGCCGCCCCGCTCCGCCCCGCCCATCCCCCCCTCCGCGCCCCGCGTTGGTGTTCCCGCCCCGCCCCGCTCCGTCCCGCACCACCCCGACGCCGCCGCCGCCGCCACCGCCGCCGCCGCGCCGCGTTGCGCCGCGCCGCGCGCCTGCGCAAAACGGGATTCCGCGCTGCGCCTGCTAACCTCGTTCCGGCGGCAAAAAGGCGAAATGGCCGCGAGGCCGCGCGCTCCGGAGGGTTCACCTTATTTACGACGCGGCCTTGCACTTGGCGACCGCCCAAAGCGCGCACCGCCACTTTCCAAGACCTTCTCCAAGGCCCACGTCGCTCCAAACGAACGCGCCATTTGTTTCAGAAAACCAAACACTAGTGCTATTACTCACCATTGGGGTGAGCATGTTCTGCATTGGTTTCAGGGAAGGCAGGTGTACAAACAGCAACTCACCTGTAAAACAAAAAGTAAGATTTAAATGAATCTTACATTATCAACGGCAAAGGAAAAAGGATTGATTTAAATTATATAAATGTTTAGAAGTTAAGATATGCCTCAATAAGGATTATAAATGATGAAAGAAAATATGCGTGCCCTCTAAATATTAAATTTGCTGATAACAACAATCATGAATATTTTATATATTGTCAGTGTGTGGATTTAAGTAAGTTTATTATTTCCAAAAGACAATAATAACAAAGAATTAAAGCCCTTTGAGACGAAAGTTCGAAGTTTCGAACCCCAAACCGTAAAAAATTAAAGCGTAGTCGAGTATGAACTGTGTTGATATAAATCTTAAAAAATACGCGAGAAAATAAATTAAGCGATCTTCTCTCTTCCTATTAATACATTGCTAAAGAACTACAGGTGTTTAAATTACGTTGGAAATTATATATATTTGTATTATTAGTATACTCGAATTTCAGCAGAAAAATGAATTGTTACCTATGGCAGAATGTAAAATGTGTAGCAAAGTAAATAAGCCAAACATTAGTCTACCTCATTCACTGAATATAAATAATACGCATTAGATAATTTGCTTCTCCAATGATGCACGTGACAATGTCAACGATTACTGACACGTTCTGCAGACCGGAAGGTCTTTGGATTCCCTGCGGACTCGAATTTTCCATTTCAACTGGAGAACCCGTTTATAAGACGTGTCAATTAGAAATTGCATTCCGACTTCCGCATTTTACACTAAATAGTTTAAAGAGACACCAGAGTATCCATTTTAATCATTTAACTTATTTTATTTTCTCTTTCATATCCCTGACCCGGTGTTTGGTCTCATCTTTGAGGAACAGAGGTTGACAACTCACCTCATGAGAACGCTCCCTCACAATTTCGCGAGGCTGCTTTCAATACACTGATGGAAAGCGGATATTTTTACAGCAGAACAATAGCACGTGATGGGTAAGTAAAATGAAAAAAAGGAATAAAACTGAAATAATGGAACAAAAATATCGATGGAAAACAAAAATATAGGAAAAAGAAAACAAAAACAAATTGTCTTCTAAAAATACAATGAGTATCATTGAATTTTTTCTCCAAAAATTTGAAAAATAATTTGTAAAATGAATATATATTGTGATTTTGTGTTTTCGTAATATTTTAATGGAATGTATTAATAATATTTTACCATATCCGATCACTCGAATATTAAAAGAAAAGGAGAGAGAAGAGATAAAAAAAATTGATTTGTGAGTACCTTTATGAACATATAACCATGATATACTTTGACACCAAATGATTACCACAGTTTATCATAAAACTAAAGTATGATTAAAATGAAGATTAAAGTGAAAGCAAAACTGTTATACATTTTAACCACGGCGTGTCAACGTACACAGCAAAACTACGAAATGACCTCTTTAAGCGAAGGCTGCGAACCTGTCTGTCAAGCCCCGATATCTCCACAGAAACAGGAGGCGGCTTCAAATGTCGCCTACGCAAGGGCGCCCCGCTCTGTTCGGCCAGGGCAGCAACCGGAGCAGGCGACCGCGAAGTCGAACCCCGGCGGAGGCAGCTGCTGCAGATAGCATCGCGCAACGGAGCGGCGCGGGGGGGGGGGGAGACGAGAGCCCAGGCGAGAAACAGTCATCGCAGGCGCAAGCGAGAGAGCTACGCAATTGCTGAAGGCACTCCAACGAGCGAAGATTATGGATTTGGAGGGGCCTTGGTTCGTGGGAGAGTTAGAGAATAGCCATTTTAATCGTAGCACTTCGCTAAACAAACATACCTCTCTCTCTCTCTGCCATAAACTAATCGTGTTAAATCATTTTAACTAAGGTATGTAGACATAATTTCAATTAAACAATGCAATTACAAATTTTTATATTTTTGTTTTGAATTAATAATTTTAAATAATAAAGATTAAATACCAAAGAGTATATTATTATAACATCACGAATTACCCATACAGAAACCGAAAGATGATAATGATAAAGCTCAGACTGAAGAGGAGAAAGAAGTAAGATCAAACGAGGTATCTCCTCTACATGAGAAAAACCAAGACTATTTCTTCATAATTCAGGCATTTTATTGGCATTAACATTTTGAACCTACTTTTTATCTGCTTTATAAATTGATACAGTCAGACTTATTTATCAATCATTTAACAGAAACGAACTTCAAGATTTTCGAAAATTATCGTTTGTTTCTTCTAATAATTTCTTAAATACAATAGCTTTGTGCTGTTTATATGTTCCTAGAGTTACATTACTATTTGTGATGAACTGTTGAAGTTATAATTCTAATGTAACAATGAGGTGAAACCAAGTAGGGGAAGAACCAAGTAAACGTTGTGCGAACTCGTTTTGTCCACAGCATGTAATACTAGGTATTATCGGGATTTACCGCCCGATCAGGAAGATGGCATGCAGGTACACGGGACATTTTCCTGCGGGTCGGGAAAGTCTGGTACTTTAGAATCTGCCTTTAAATCGATGAAGACCCGAGCATCCGTTTGAATGAGGGCTACTCAAGGGGCCAGGCCACTCGGCTTCGCGTGCAATCAACACGACGCGAGAGCAGGTGTCGCTCGGTCGCGATCGCCTCTAGTCTAGCGAAAGGCGAGTGGGTTGCATGCGGCCAGACTAGCCCCGAATCCTGCATTTGAGCAGCCCTGGTTTAAATACCCTGCGGAGGGTGGGAGACCGCGACGGCAACGCTGGATGGCACAGCGCCCAGCACAGCAAAGCACAGCTCAACACGGCTCAGCACAGCAGAGCACGGCACGGCACCGTGCCGCCGGTGCACTCCCGAGCACCGCCCGCAGCGCGCAGCCGGGAACCTGACTAACTGGTCCGCGCATTTCGGACACGGACAGCCAGAGCCAGCTCGCCCCTGCGCCGCGCGGCGCCGAGGCGTGTCTGTTTGCGCAACACGCGCCGCGTTAATCACTTCCGACCGCTACATTCGAAGCCGTTTACCAAGGATATTATGGCACTCGATCGAACCGTTGCCAAACGTTCTGGAGATATCAAGTTGTCAGCGCTGGACATCGTTTGATTCTCTTGAGGTGATGTGTTTCGTCAATATACGTAGTATACTATATTTGCTGATATATTTGTCCCTTTGTGCAACACGCGCCGCGTTAATCACTTCCGACCGCTACATTCGAATCGTTTACCAAGGATATTATGGCACTCGATCGAACCGTTGCCAAACGTTCTGGAGATATCAAGGTGTCAGCGCTGGACATCATTTGATTCTCTTGAGGTGATGTGTTTGGTCAATATACGCAGTATGCTATATTTTCTGATAAAAATGTAATATATTACATATTGATTTTGATAAAAATTGTCAATTCAAACAAAAAAATGAAATACAGATTAAGGAAAACGTTGCAAAATACGCTGAAGAGTCATAATTTGAAATTGTGTAAACAACTCAAATTAGTCACGAAAATAATCAATAAAATTAGGTAATAAGATACATTATTATTATTATTATTATTATTATTATTATTATTATTATTATTATTATTATTATTCCCAAATTTATTATTCACAACTAAAGATTTAAGGAGCTCCACTCTGGCGATAAAGAAGCCGGTTAAATGTCTTTAGAATTGAATACAACTCCACAAGTTTCAAATTATTTAACACTGTATCTGATTAAAACAACTATGTTTTGAATGATATATTACAAACAACTTTTAAAAATATTACTCTTTGCTCCGTATACCTTTCTTGATGTGTACACTTCCTGCTTTTTAATATCCCTTTTTCCTCTAATTTGTCTAGGTGTCTTCCTCCTAGTTACAGAGCACTTTGAACATCTTTCTTCATTTTCTGTGGAAGCCATCGCCGCCATCTTCACGGAGTCGTTCCCCTGCGCAACCCCCTTTGCGGCGTCGCAGGCTTCCTGCTCCGCGGGGGGGGGGAGGGGGCGGGCGCTGGCGACGGAACCAGGAAGTGCAGCGGCGCAGTGGATTTTGCCGGGATCTTTCTGGACTCGAGCGCCCCGATAACGGCGCATGGCGGGCGGGCAGGCGGGAGGCGCGGGCGGGTGGGAGGCGCAGGCGGGAGGCGCGGGCGGGCGGGCGGGCGGACGGGTGGACGGACGGGCGGGCGGGCGGGCGGCATGGCGGACGGACGGGGCGGGCGGGCGCATGGCGGGACGGACGGGCGGGCGAGCGGGCGGGCGGGCGGGGCGGACGGGGGGGGGGGGGGGCAGACCGACGCTGTGCCGCGCCGCGCCGTGCTGGCAACCAGTCGCCCCCGATTCGCCTTCCGGTAAGACGGGAATTTACGAGTTTTCAGTACATCTACCGTCAAAGAGCTTGCGCTGGGGTACGAACGTGATGTGATTGGTATGTTGGGGTTTTTAGAATAAAGATTCAACAATCTTATGAGTTTTATTCTGAATTTATTTCGACAAAAAGCAATAGAGGAAACTAGCAGAAAAATCAAAATTAAATTCATTTCCTTACACCCCTTCTTAAATCTCCCTAGAAATAATTTGCATGGAAGAGAAATGTTTCTGCCTTAGTACATCGTATATGAAGAGAATGTGGTAATAAAAATTAAATATGACATGCAGATCACATGTTGTAAGCACCAGAGAGAAACAAGCATTACCCAAATTTACTGGCATACTCCATTGCGACGATTGTCAACTGGAAATTTGAAAGTAAGCCCCGTTTATACAATAATTTTCAGATAAAATAAATGCTTAATTTAGTTTGAGTATGTAACCCGAATTCAATTGTGTGTATTCGCGAGTTCTTAACTGAGAATTTGAAGTTCGGGGTATCCTACATTCGTGACCCGTTGGTTGCGGGTTTTGACAACAAATATGTAATAGTCGGACGATATCACAGCCGACAAGCAAATTCTATAGAGCGGGGGCTGTGATAGGTCGTTGACCGAGTCTCCAGATCAATTCCAGGCTGATGACACGGCAGAACCTCAAATAATGGACTACTGACATATCCCTTCCCACCCTGATCTCACTCCTTGTTGTAGAGTCCGCCGATGTTCGGATCTCCCATTATCATACGTGGAATATCTGTTCAAATAAAACATTATCACTAAGAAAAAAGTTTTTACTGACATTCGATTGCAGTAGTTGAATTATATTGAGTCGTGTTCAATTGTATTTACTTCCTGGTTAAATAAACTCATTACTTTATGATTCTGTCCCAAAAGGGCTAATTGTATACATTTAGCTATCCTGTTTTATCGTTTCCTGAAAACGTTGTTATTATAGAAATATTGTACATCCATTCGAGCGACCACTCCGCGTACGGCAACCCCCGTGATCTAGACACCGGCTCAGTAGTCCTACAAATGGGCGAATGCAAGGCCAATGCTGTCGGACTACTTGCCTTCCAACGCTGCGGAGAGAGTTCGATGCGCCTTCGATCGCTGAGAAGTTTGAGGTCGACCACGCTGGTTCGCAGCAGCTTCCTCGGGTTCTTCCGTTCCCTTTAAATCTCATTGCACCATCGCTTCCATCTTCATGCTCTTTACTGACATCACCTTCATCGAAATTGTTACATGACATCACGAACGCTTCACCGGAGACGCCCAACGTCGGTCATTGCGAAATGTGTGGCCTTGGAGGAGTAGTCATTGTGTGAGCCGAAAAATGCATGTCTGCTATAAATAAATCAATAAATAGAAATAGAAATGTCATGAATCAATAAAAAAAAAAATAAATAGACAAGTCATGAAATGTTGTAGAACCAGAGAATTACGTTACCCATTTCAAATGTCAGCAAAGAATATGCCAACGAGTGGTTGTGTTTATATATTTGAATAATATTTCGTGAGCAATTTTGTTTTCGGGCGTGCCAGCTACTATGATAATTAGTTTTTGGGGGTAGTACACATACACACAAGGAGAGAGTGTTCTTCCTCTGCTGAAATGGCGCGTCAGCCTGCCGGTGTCCCCCTCCGGGTCTCTCCCACAGCGGGGCGCCGCCCCAGCCGGAATTTTTCATTTGCCGACCAATTCTACGACGTGCGGAATTGAACAATATTACATGTAAGGTAAATGTCTGTGTCAAGGATGAGAAAGGAAAGAACCAGCGACGTTTGTGACCCATTTGTAAAAGGACTGCTCTAGCATTCGTCTGATATTGATCGGACAGACCACGGAAAACTACCGATCAGAGCAGCCGGCCGCGAGGTTTCTCATCCACACAGTGGTTGAGTTCGACGCAGCTCTGAGGGTATTCTGGAAATTCCGCTACCGTTGGGGCTCCAACCCTACGGCAACCCTACAAATGCAAGGGGTGCTGCCCCTGAGCCACTGCAGATTCCAAGGCCTTTTCTAATTTCACCAACGGTGTGTTCTGTTGCAAGTCCATCAGTGATCGAAACCGCCGCGCTGGGAGGAGGAGATAAGGGGCTGCGGTGGGGCGCGCGCGCCCGCTGCTCGTCGGCGGAGTCGGCAACGGGCGCGGCGGGCGGCGCAGGCGGGCGGGAGCGCGGCGGAGCGACGGCGGGCGGGCGGGCGGGCGGGCGGGTGTTTGGGTGAGTGGGTGGGTGGGCCTGGAGGGCGTGAAGCGCAGGCGGGAGCGCGGGCAGTGCAGCGCGAGCGGGTGGGCGGGAGCGACGTCGGGCGGGCGGGCGGGCGGGTGGGAGGGCGGGCGGGAGCGCGGGCGGGAGGGCGGGCAGGAACGCGGGCGGGCGGCGCGGGCGGGCGGGCGGGCGGGCGGGCGGGCGGATGGCGCGAGCGGGCGGCGCGGGCGGGCTGCGAGGGCGAGCGGGCGGGTGTCGCGGGCGATTGGGCGAGCGGGTAGGCGGGCGAGCGGGCAGGCGGGCGAGCGGGCGGGCGGGCGAGAGGGCTGGGCGGGCGGGCGGCGAGTGCGGGCGAGCGGCGCGGGCGGGCGGGCG
>BLKR01003107.1:0-106690 GCA_011170035.1 Teleogryllus occipitalis
GCTCGGAAGTGTTTACATTCCCCGAGCCCGGGAGAGAACACTTCTGGAAACTCTTGTTCTAGCTTCCCGACGACCTGTGTTTCTTCGTTCTTCTTGACCTGGTTCACTGAGTCAATTACTCCAAACCCGAGTTTATCAAAGGAGTCGAGGCCCAAAATGTTCGTCACGTCGTAGCGGTCCACCACGATCACTTCAATATCAGCCTGCTTCTTCTTGTAAGCTGCCCTTAGCGACACTTTCCCCAACACCTTAATTGGGGTCCTGCCGAAAGCGTACAAACCTTTCTGCACCCTCTGACACCTGGGTGCCCCTAACCGCCGGTAGGTTTCTAAATTGATGAGTGTTACCGCGGCCCCTGTATCTAGCAGGAAATTCACCGGCACTTTTCCCAACTCAATTTTGACCATTAGTTTATCTTGCTTTCTGGTATCGAGCACTTGACTGATCATATCGATTTCCATGTTTTGCTCTTGTTTCTTGTACCGCTCCGCGTGCCTCTTTTTTCCGCATACTTCCCTAATGTGGCCCACTTTCTTGCACCAAAAGCACTGCGCGTTTCTGAACCTACATTGTTCTCTTGCATGTAACCTCTCACAGTTTTTACACGACTTCTTTCTTTGCACACTGTCACTGTCACTTCCACTGCCACTGGCTCTTTTGAACACTGGTTTGCCGCTGGGTCGGGGGTTACGCCTCCACTCACAGTGGTTGCCGCCTTTGTTGCGGTAACCTTTCCCGGCACTGTCACTATACTCACTGGAGTCACTGTCGGTCTCGTATTCTTTTGCCGTCTTTCCGCTGCGTACCGACCCACTGTTTCTGATGTGGTGCAAGTGCGATTCTGCTGCGATCTGGCGAGCTGTCTCACAAGTCATTTCGTACGTCTTACATATGTTGTGTATTTCCTCTAATGAAGGGTTATCACTTTGTAAGGCTTGAAACCTAATTTTCTCTTCCGGTGTGTGTAGCACTACCATGTCCCTTATTAAAGTCTCCGCGTATGACACTTCCTTATCTGATGGCGGGCACTTGAACTGACAATGCCGCGCCAGCCCGGCTAGCTCTGTAATCCACTCACTGTGTGTTTGCCCCTCACTTTTTCTGCACTGAAAAATTTGAACCTAGCTGCTACCACATGAGGCACTTTGTTGAAGTAATTGTTGAGCTTCTCTAGCATTTCTGCCCATTTGACACTCGATATTTCTCTCTCTGGGAACAGTGTTTTCACTAGGTTGGTCACCTTGTTACCTACGCAGCTCAAAAAGAACGCCTTTTTCATTTTTGCGTCTCCTACCTTGTAACACAGTAGGTGCTGCTCCAACCTGTGTATGTACTCGGCCCATTCCTCTGCGTCCGGCCGGAAGCCAGGGAACTGTGGAGGGGAGCGGGCACTGACCGCCTCCAACAATGCCGCCATCTGCCTATCAGCCTGTTGTTGCTGCTGCTGCATCTGCTGTTGTTGTAGCTCGAGCTGCTTCTGCTGTTGTTGCATCTGTTGTTGCTGTTGCTGCTGCATCTGCTGTTGTTGCAACTCAAGCTGCTTCTGCTGTTGTTGTATCTGTGCTTCCGCCAGCTGCCGCTGCTGCTGCATCTGTTGTTGCTGTTGCTGCATCTGTTGCTGCATCAGCGTAATTAAAGTTGTTATTTGTTCGGACTCCATGTCGTTGTTTTCTCCTCGTCGCCAATTTGAAGTGTCCAAGTTCCAAACACAAAGGTTCAATAAACAATTTATTGCCAAAAACCAAGTACAAAGCTATAGTGCCGGATATCCTGAAGAATTGGTACAGAGACGAAGCCGTGTTGTCGTAAGTCCAGAAGATGTACCAATGTATGCCGAGTCCACCAAGTAACCAGAAAGAAGAGTCCGTTGTCGTAGCGCTGTTGTCGTAGTCTATCGCACTTCACCGTAACCACCACTTAAACACTGTCTCGACGCACTTTCACCGCTGCTCGCTCGCTCACTCACTGACCGCTGCCTCAGCTCCGCGTCGAGGTTTTATAGCCCCCCCCGGGCCGTAGGCCCGCCGACTGGCTGTGTAAAAGGGGCGGGGTCGAATCTCGCCCCGCTCGCTCAGGCGTGGCGGCCGCACTCAGCCGCGCACCGCTGGCCCGCGCTTGCTGCTGGCCGCTGCCGCCAGGGGCGGTAACGCCCCCCTGACGTGCTCCTGTGGCGGCACATTCAATCATGTGCGGCCGGTCTGACAGCGATGTCGGCGGGGGCGGTGTCAGGGAGGCCATGCCGGCTGGAACGGAGCGGGCGTGGGCGGTGGCAACGGGGACGATGTCGGCGGGGGCAGTGTCGTGAGGCCGTGTCGGCTGGGGAAGTGCCGGCACGGGCGATGTCGGGGAGGCCGGCTGGAGCGGAGCCGGCGTGGGGATGTCGATGAGGGTGGTGGCGGGGTCAGCGGGGTGATATCGGCAGGGGTGTAGGTGAATAGGGAAACGTGAATGAAGGAGGAGGCGAAGGTGGACGCGAGGCGGAGAAGGTGGCGGGGAAGGAGTAGCAGGAGGTGATGGAGGCGGTAGGAAGGGCGTTTGAAGACGCGGCAGCCTAGGCGGTGGGGAGGGGAGCGGCGGCGTGAGCGGGTCAGGGGCGGGTACCGGATAGGAGAGTTGGGTTGGGTGACGCGAAAGCGGCAGGGAAGCAGCTGCTCTGTGGCCGCGTGAGAGAATGTATCGAAGATGATGTTTTGTCAGTTCATTTTCAATGTTGCATGTATGCTAATGATGTCTCTTTATGTGGATCAAGTTTAAAACGATGATGAATAAATATTCGATAATTATGCTGCTGTTGATAAAGATGTAGTTCATTTAGTAGGGCACATCACCTTGACATAACGCAAACTGGGCCGTAAAGTGTTTACTGCAGCTCATATAGTTGGTTCGCTAGTTACTTTTAGGTTTTCAATGGCATATCAGTGATATATTTTTGTTTAAAATATCTTTCCTTAATAATAAAATCAGTTGCTTTATTCGCTTGCTATTATATGTGGTTTACAAGTACGGAGCTACTACCTAAAGAAATGTTGTCTTTAAGTACAATTGATAAGAATTGCTTTCTTCATTGTCTTTTATGACCCTACTTATCCATGACTTACGCAAATCAATCAGTGAATGATAGCATGCTGAAACGTCAATAGCATAAGCTCATTGTATTTAATACAAAATCAAACTGCAAACCATTCTGCGAACGAAGAAGCCCGGCTGACAAATACAATTACCGGCATCCTGTTCCTACATTGAAATACAACCTTGTTTAATATAATGCAATTTTTTCCCGGCGCTGTAATCCCACGAATGCAATCTAGGGACTTCTCTTCCCTCCCAAAAGGAATCCCCTGCAGAGATAAACTCGGGGCGGTTTAGGGACCCCGTGACGGAATATAAATAATAAAAATGCCTTTGTTCTCCCTCCACCTTGCTTGCAGTCAGGAATGTGCAATTTATCCCAATATTTAATAAATCAGCTTGGCTACGTTAAACCCGCTCTGCGTGGTTACGCCTTGTGGCTCAATTAATTTTACTTCGTCCCCAACCAGCTTGTTCATTTGTGTCTAAAAATTCGCGAAACACATTCCATCAGACTCTCTGGCTGCAAGGTATGGGTGAGTTCGGCCAGTTCTTTCCCTGGCGATTCCTTATTACAAGCTTCATTCGAAAACTTCATAAGTTTACTAGGTGAAGTGTAATGCTTCAGAGACCAGGGAGTACTATTCGCAATTCATATTCATGCATATAGAGTACGATGTAATGAAGGTCGGGTACAAAGTGATAGAGCGGGAAACATTGTCACAAGAGACCTATATAATCAATATTACCCCCAAATGAGCTTTTCTGCCATTGATTTCCTGTCAACGGCTCACAACCATCAGCAGCATCTTAAAAAAGTCGTGTCGATAGCGCGATACACATAGATTGAAGATTAATAAAACCGGCGATGACATTATCGTTTAATTTGTCTAAGACAAGGAGTATTCATCGGTTTTGGATTAGATTTTACTCGTTTTGCATTTATTCAGGTTAGATACAACAGCAAAATCTTCCAGGAAGATGACGGTGCCACAGATTCACGATCAATGTCTTAAAATAACTGACAGGAGAACATGCTTCCATGTCATAATGGTAGTTCGGTTAGTTTGGTAACAGTCAACAACTGGAAGAATATTGTTTTAAAATGCGCTCTTAAACATTAGTTTACGGGAACTATTCGTAAAACGTCAGCAGGAAATACTCGTACGTCAAAAACAATTTACACAAAAAGTGACAAAAAATATCTTTGTTCTGTTGATTTTTGCCGTAGATTCCCTCAAATCTGATGTGGAGAGTTTGCCATTTTGAGTACCAGAGTTTTGATACAATGATATCAACTTAGCGACGTTAACAAATTTTACATGCATTTGAAAACTTAATTTAAATTATTATAAACAGTAATAATGTATTCATTTTCAATTTGCATATTTAGATATATTTAAAATAATATTCCCCCATCCTTTCCTAAAACCTCACGATATACCATGATACCATGATATACCATAGTGCCCGATTGATTGCTTCGTTCCATTCTTCCTGATCCGATGAGCGTTAGTTTTGGACGTCCAGGTGACGAAGAGGAAGTCGGCAAGGTTCACGCGTCGTTTTCGGTGGTATGGGTTCTTCATTTGGAGTACTCAACTTTCCAAGTAATAAAATCGACCATCTCAGCAGTGAGTCATTGAAAACACTGTGTGAGTGTTTTTTTAAACTGCCATATTATGATTATTTGGGATTATTATATTTAGACATTGTAACCAGCAAATCCCCCGAAGACTCTTAGAGATGTTAGGCCTCATTCACAATGCAAACTTAAACGCAACGTAAGCCGTAAACTTATGCAGTAAACTTTTCACGTAAAAACGAGCATTCACAATGGCAAACGTACACTGGAACGCTCTTTCGCCTCTAGTTTCTTGCACAAAACTAATTAATAATTCGTCGAAGGTCACAATTTTGTTTGCCATTTCGAACCAACACTTCGCAACTCGTACCAAAACTCCACAAACTTCTCTGCTCTACCTTTCGACTATACACACCAATACACACGCATAAACAAGAATCGATCTGGAGTCGACCTTCCTTCTCGCGGATTTTGTTGTGCATTTGTTTTTTTCATGCTGCTCTCTGATTGGTCTTCGGTAGAATTTTCGACGTTAACTTAAACGTAGAAGCTTGGAGTTTGCGAGCTCTTTAAGTTTACGTCTTACGTCTACGTTTACGTCAAGGCATTGTGAATGATCTCGCTTTATAACCCATTTCTAGGTGTTGCGGCTACGTTACGGTTACGTTTAAGTTTGCATTGTGAATGAGGCCTTACGCAGGCAAGTGTTAAGTTCCTGATCGATTGTCGCTGTCCGCCGCTTCCCGGCGCGCGGGAGGCGCGTCAGGGGCCGGCAGCCGGAGAGACAGAGGCCGCGCGCCCCGCCCCCGCCGGAGGCAAACATCGTTACCCCGGACGGCGGCCGCCGGCGGACGCCGCCACCTTCGCGCCGTGTTTGTCCGCACCGTCCACCTCCGGCCCACGCGCCTCACCTCGTCTCCCCCCCCCTTTTCACACTACCTCGCTTCACCCACCGGGAGCGGTAGCTCAGTGCATCAACTGATGTCACTGCAGCGCCTCTGACCGGGAGGTCCTAGGTTCCCACTCCTCACGTCGGGAGGATTTTCGACACTAGCTTTCCAGCCATGTCGATTCCAGTCGCTGTCTGGAGGAGAATTCTAGCGACCGGCTGCTCTGATCGGTAGGTTTCCGTAGTTTCTCCGATCAACACCAGGCGAACGCCGGAGCAGTACCCTAACAAACGGGCCACGGACCGCGTGCGATCTCTCCTTCCTCTTCCTTGTCCTATCCTCTCCCCTTACACACACTTACACTAACATGCACTACACTACTAAATATTCCGGGAGACCGGTCGGGAGCTTAGAGTATGTCCCGGTTGGGGCGGGGCCCCGCTGGTGGGACAGTCCTGGTTCGGGGGAAACGCCACTAGACGGCGGTAGGTCGGCGCCGGATCTCGCCATCCAGCGGGGGAAGATCACCGCCATCTCCCGAGAACAAACATGCCCTACACTTACGGGACTAATGACCGAAGCTGTTAACGCGTCCGGAAACACGAAAAAAACAACCAATCAACCAACCACTATCTCGCTTCACCCTCCCACAAGGCTCCGCTCCACACCTGCCCGCTCCTCCCACCCCACACTACGCCCACCGCCCCGTACCACCCCACCCAACCCCACTACCCACCGCCCCGCTCCGGCCCCCACTCTTCCATCGTCCCGCCCTGCTATATACCAGCCCCCCACCGCCACACCTTATCCACATCAACAGCCTCCTGCGCGTCGACCCCGCAGCCTCCGCCCGGATGAGCCACGCTCAGGGGCGTTACACAAGAAGGGCGGTTGCGAGAAGAGAATACGCCACGTATTGAGTGTTCTTTGTTTTTTTACTGCAGTTACTACATGAGGGCCAACCTGCACAGAGAGCACAGTTCTGTGCTGAGCGGAAGGTTGTGTGTTCCATTCCTGACTGAGGAATGGATGTTTCCATCTTCAAACTGTTGTGCACGGCAAGGGAAATCTAACATTATCGTATAAAACTTTCAATTTCATAGTTACTTGCTCTGGAGTAATGAAAACCTGCTGAAAAACAGAATAATCACTGAATCACCCAGAACACGGACATTTCCCTATTTTACCTTCAATGTTACGTGTTCTTAGTAGAATCTGTAAAACAATTTACATGTATTGACTTACGATATAAAAATATGCACTGCAGAACGTAATACAAATTAGCTGTCGAATTATAATCGCTGAGTGACGTTGCTTCTAATTTGGTGAAGCACAGACCGCTTTGTCGCTTGTGTGTAAGAGCCAGACAGACAGAGAAAGAAAGAGGAAGAGAGAGAGAGAGAGAGAGAGAGAGAGAGAGAGAGAGAGAGAGAGAGAGAGAGAGACAGACAGACAGACAGACAGACAGACAGACAAAGAGGGCGCGTGTTCCCATGAATGCCTCCATATGTAGGAAACATTTCAGTTGCCAACAACTTACCACCAGTTCTGCGATCTTTAGTTTATCCAAAGTGGAAGAAGTACTTACCTGCAAAAAAAGAAAACAGTTACATTATTATTTACTTGTAGTAACGACGAAATTATGAAATAATGTTAAAAGAAACTTAAATTGTGGTTTATTTATACGCAATTAATTATAGGAAGCAAAATTGCAGGTTCTTAAGACGATGAAGATATATAGGCATTCCTTTGCGAATCTTTGGATCATCCATCAATCTTAGCATAGCCAGGTAAATATATAGAACTCAACAAAAATCGACTTAAAAATTACATTTGATCTGGCTACTTATTGTACCCGTTCTCATTGGTCCAGTCTTGGGTTGGAACTGCACAGTTTCTCGATCGCTAATCGAAACAAACCTAACCAAAACCTAAGAATGCGCATTCACCACAACCAGTCCCAATATTTTATTTCTCCCAAGATTTTATGCCGTTGTTCTGAGCTAAAATACGCGCAAGGTGAGCGTTTCCAAACGTGCTTAGGCCTGAGATAAACGGCTGCGTGCTGCGGCTTCATAGCCCGCCCGCCCGCCTGGCCGGCCCCGGGCTCAGCCAGCGGCCCCGAGGGCAGCGCAACGACCCCTGAAGTAAGCTCCCGTTGCGAGGGGCGATCTAATCTCCGGCCGAGACGACGGGGCGGGGCGGGGGCGGGGCGGGGGCGGGGCGGGGCGGGTGCGGGGCGGGGCGGGGCGGGGGCGGGGGCGGGGGGGGGGGGGGGGGGGGGGGGGGGGGGGGGGGGGGGGGGCGGGGGCGATAGCATGGATGATGGAGAAGCGGCGACCGGAGCTCTCGGCGACGCCGCAGCCGGACGCGCAGGTGAGGGCACAAGCTGCGGTGGAGGAGGAAACGGAAGTTCCAGGAACGGAGGAGTGGAAGTGGGAAAGCAGAAAATGTAACAGCTTTCCTTGGGGCAATTGGTGGTCATCACCTTGTTGATGTGATTCTGAAACTATGGCCTCAGATAGAAACTAAAGCTTTTCTAAACAAATGATTGCCAAAGTGTCGATCCGTTGCTACTAGTAGCTGGTGGGGTAATTTTTGATAGATCGCGGTCATGCTCAAAGATTGATTGATCGATTGTTAGTGATTCTGGGTCCGTCAACCATTGAGGTCATTAGTCCCGTAAGTGTAGTGCTTTTTAATTAACTTTTGTAGTTTGGAATTTTACAAGTTTTGCATTGACTTTTTTTTCTCTGTATACTTTTCATGTGTGTATTAAATTCTGCCAACATTGAAAACGAATTGATCCTCCGTATAAGGAATTATAAAAAACTGCAATCTTCGACAGGCTTCGACGATAGGCCGAAAGCTTTTTTAATTACATTATCTATGAAAAAGAAGCTTGCTCTTTAACATGTTCTCTATCACAACCACAAGTTCCATTTTTTCATAAAATTTCAATAGTTTCTCTACCATAGATACTTTAGAAAACGTCCATGTCGGTGTTATTTTAGAAGTAAAATAAATACTTCACGCAGAGGTCACAACTATTTCTTCAGAAAATTGTAACATGTCTGATAACCTTGAATAAGGAGCAGATCATGTAGGGATCTTTTGCAAAAGAAATATTCTTTAAAAGACCGCGAAATATCGGCATTTTCGAGAAAGAATTCAAACAATATGTATGAGTTTTATCCAAGATTCTAATTTTTCCTCCCAGTTACAGATGATTAGCACATCGAGAGTCACTTGTCCTCTGGTGGATGTGGGCCACCAGGAAACCCAGTCACCCGTCAATCGAACCTCGCCAATTAACACTGCTCTGTCCTCGTGGCACACCGGAAATTATGTCAGAAGGCATAGTCAGAGAATGAGGGGTAATCGAATGAGGGAAAGGCATCGGCCGTCGGCACGGGGAGGGGCGGCGGGGCTGTCCCAAAGGCCGCGCTCGACGTCGTTAGGCTGTCGCCGTCTAAGTCGATTAAGCGCTCGGAACGAAAACAAAGTCCTCGGAAGCGCCCGCCGCGGCCCGCCGCCCGCCGCCCGCCGCCCACCGCGTCCCTCGCCTGCGCCGCGCCGCACCGGGGCTTCAGTCCTCTGATGGCAGCGAGACGGTGGATATGGCAGCAGGGGGTTGAGTTTGTTCGTGGGAGCGAAAGTGGCCGAGAAAAAAGATGATTAGGAAGACAAGTGATTGCAGAAGAGACGATAAGTCGGTATGGGAGTTATTAGACTTCGGGCGGAGAAATCAGTCTAAAAGAAGTCGAAGGTGGGAGGAAAACAAAATAGTGAAAGAGTGAATAAAAACAGCGGGAGAGACACAGAAAGAAAACGGTGAAATAGGACTGTGTAAGATGGTCGGAAGACGGAAGTGCTAGTGAGTAACAACACGCGACGCAAAGCATGGAATGTCAAAGACGGCGAAGGAGTGATAGAGAAAGGAGGAGACATAATGAGCGGGAATGTCGCAAGAAGGAAGACGAGAGAACCGAAGAAACGCGAATAAGAAGTCACATGGAGAACGAAACGGAAAACCGCAGCGGACCGCTGGTTGTACCGGAAGCTAACACAAAAGAAGAAGAGAGAAACGGGGTGTATTAATAGTGAATGGAAATTTTCCAATGGCGGTGCCGTTTAAGCGAGAGGATGCATGAGCACAAAATTAGAAACGACCCATCAAAAAAACAAGCAAGGCGATCGGCGGCAGCGGATACGGCCGGCCAGTCTACTTCACCAGCGTCCGACCAGAAATCGATTAGCAGTGAATCCTCGTTTGTCTCCGTTCTGGGCGACCGCGCCGGCGATGCGCGCGCGCTGGGAGGGGGGGTGAGCGTGCATGAAGGGAAAGGAGCGAGGCGACGCCTGCGTAGGCCCCTGCGCGCGGGGAACTTTGTAACAAGAGCCGGCTGTAATTTATATTTACTGCCCGTTGTTTATATTTCGCGCTTAATAAGTCGCGGCCAGCCGTAGGAGGGGAGCCGAAGGAGGGGTGGGTTCGCGTGGGGATTTATTCCGACCGGGGGAGGGGCGGGTGACGGGGGCGCAGTGCTCCGCTCCGCGAGCCTCGGGACTTGCGTTTGCGCCGGGGGAGTCGGTGGCCGGGTGGGCGGGGGCGGAGGGGGGTGAGTGGCCGGCCCTGGGGATGGAGGAAACTTGGTCGAGTGGAGTCCCAGCACTTTCGAGTTCTGCTTAAACGGGGAGAAAGCTGGATGGGATTTCGGAAACGTAACTCCGTGAGTCGTGAAATGTGGATTTGTACTTTTGGGTGGAGCGTTTGTTCCTTCGCAATGGTTCTCGGTCGGAATTCCAACGTCATTGGATAAAACGCGCACAGTTTATTTCAGAGAACGGATTATAACACGAAAAGAGAGGTGCGCTTTGGCATTAACAAAGCAGTCAATAAAGACTTACATATGTTAGATATCAGAGCGAATAATGATAATTTACTACAAGGTTGAATATATTGCGTAATTTACTCATTGGATGATCAACGGTTTCTAAAGGTTTTGCTCACTGAATTCCCTCAGAGCATAACTTTATAGTGACTTAATTTTTACAAACATCTGTAAAACTAAATAAGAATTTAATATATCAAATTTTGTTTTGAATTCCATAAATATTAGTGGAGAGTGTTTAGAGAAGACACTTTCGCACACGATGTGTTTTCTGTGTGAGGTTCTTTCTTTGATTGCTTTCTATATGTGATTCAAAAGTTACGGTTTTTTGAAAAAAAAAACACGATATTTTTAAAGACTTGACAATTTCCTTAATCCAACGATTTCAACGAATGTAAACTTGAAAACGACTCATCTACAAGAAACAGTTTTCAATCCTGCAGACATATACAGGCACTACGAATCTTCTGACCTAGTTTATTTCCTTGCATTACGAGAGTTATTTCCACGGACAAAAAAGTTCCCGATGAACGTCTCGGAAGTGAGGTAGATTCTCTCTTCACAGCTTCTCTCCGTAATCAAAACGTCAGGTATGCTTACTCCGCGAAAAACTAATACTTTTGTTGTTGCAAAGTTCTTCTTCTCTCCCACCAAAAAGACAGTCCTATCAGACTCCGGGTGTCCGAATTTTTACTCGGTCTTCCGCGCTGCTAAAAATACTCCGCTCCCGCGCACATAGTGTCAAGAAGACTTCAAGTCGTAAAACCGAACCCAATAATCGTATATCACACAGCGGGTCTGAATAATGAAAGGGCGAAAGAATAAAGAAAGAGGTCCGCGCCGGCACACGGTTGCATCTCGGCTCGCTCAATGGCGCGTCGTACATTTTCCCGGGAGAAATCCCGGGAAACATTTCTGCCTGCTCCCCAACGCCGTGTTCCGGCTCGCTACGCCGTCGACCGCCCTGGCCCTCGTTGTGCGGGATCCCCGCCGCCGCGCCTGACACGGGCGCCTAATCCAGCCGTCATCTCGCCGCATAACGCGCTGATCTCTCGTCTCCTCGGGACGGCGTCCGCGCCTCCCCCCGGCGACGCCCACGTTAATACCTTCGCAACCTCCCCTCCCTCCCTCGCTCCCACCCAGGACGTAAACACAGCCGCGCTGCCGTTACAGTTATTAACGTCATACCGATTAAATATATTTTACGTCATAGTTATCAACATCATACCGATATAGAGGAAATAGAAGACGCGGTTGAAGATAGTATCCCGAGGTGACAAGCGAGGTTTTAGCCAATCAAGATTATTATTTGGGATATCCGCCGTTTACACTTTTCTTTATTCCACCTGTTTCTGAGAAAAAAATATATACATGCGGAACACTTTTTCTTGGAATAGGAGAACTCATTCGCAATTTTAGATAGAATTCATTTGTTTCCATTATTCTATCCGAACTGTTCAAAACTTAACGAACGCCGAGAGGCTTTTCGTTCCTGTTATTGCGAAAAATAAATTACTGTTGAAATACTAGTCTCAACAATAACTGCCACTGATGTTGCTACTTCTTCTGTTTCTGCCATTGCTACTGACGCTGACTCGTTGATTCAATTCAAATGAATGATGTCTTATTTTACGTGGTGAGATTCAGGCCAACAAGCCTGCTCTTCCGTCTGAGTACACAAATTTTGCTGAGTTCCTTTCACCATCTAACGGAGAAAAAAGGTATTAGTCAGGCGACGAAACACGCGATTTTGAATTTAGCTCAGAGGTTTCTTTTAGGCTTGAGGATCTCTTACATGACGTGAATCTATAACATGGGACAGTCGGCTTTGCTTCTCCTCTGAAGGCGTACGACGGATTTTTTCGCCCTTAAAAGTTCACGACTGCCATCACGTTTGAACCCGGGAACTTGGGTATAACAGTTCGATACATTAACCGTTATACCACCGAAGCCGCTTTATTATCACCTCGCTCCCCAGATCACCCACAACTTGGCTGATAATGTGAACATTGAGCCATTGTTTTTTTCTCTCTCTGATTCTTTCACTTCTTTCTCACTCAAGTAGTAATTTCAATGTCACATCAATTCTTAAATCATTCCTTTTATTGTGAACTATATTGAAGCAGAAATTGTTCGTACTTTTACTTCTTTCTCATTCAGTGGTGTGATCGTAAAAGCCGGTGTTGCTGTCAATGGATTGTCTCCTCTGAAAGAATCTCCATGATAAAAAAAATTTGAACATTAAGATATTGTTACATTACGGAGGGGATTTTAACTGACTCAGATTTGACCGCAAAAGTTTAAATTTGCCAATGAGTCCATTGCGTTGCTGCCATTTGCAGAACCGTCGAGAGTCTTTCATTTCCCAAGTAAAACAGTAAATACAACACCCTTCAGTCGTTGAGGAATGACTGTTGAAGTCATGTCGTTCCTGAAGGTATGCCGTCTTTACCTCCACTTCCTTAATTGAAAAAATGAAATTAAAAAAAAATGGGTTTGCGCTCATTTAGGAGCTCAAACACCAGGCAAAGCTTTATAGTAATAAGCCGCAGTGTTCAACCACTTATAGTAACCATTATGGATTGTGTTTTTTTCGTTTTGTCTTTTGAAAATTCTAAGAGGTACAACCACAAGATATGAACTGTTATCTTTACAGAACCGTCGTGGTAAAAGCACTTCGAAAACTCGCCTTGAATTAATATTATTTAAATAAATATAAGAATTTTACAATGCTTTGTCACTTCAATTCGTTTTTACCAAACTTTTATGATACTAGATTGAAGTTTACAGTGGTTCTGATTACAGTTACATCTGATCTGTGTTACCTTATCTTAATTTATTCCCGAGAGATATCAAATTATATTTTAAAAGTCGCAAACAAATTATTCGTAGAAACATCCTCATCTCAAAGATATTCCCTCGACCACAGCAACACTCTCCATTACACCCCTCAACCTCCACCAACAATGGGGGAGATCAATTCGTATCCCCCTTGTCATTTCAAACCACGAAGCTGTCCTCCACGGCAGATCATAAAGCTCGCAGTAATTTTTCGCGTCCCAAAACAGGCGCTGCCGCTGGTGCGGGCGAGGTACAGGGTCAAACAGGTTTCGGCGTAGGCCTGGCAAACGTCAGAGACGACAGGAAATACAAGAGGTAGCTTTATAGTCTGGCGGCGACATGGTTGCTTCAGGGAGCACGAGAAGCCAAGGTCGAAGATTGATTCCCTGGTTATGGGCAGGTCGTTGAAGTAGCAGAACAAAACAGAGGTGGTAGAGGCAGACGAGAATGGCAAAGAGGACAAAGAAAAATAGGACGATGAAGCCCAGAAAGGAGGCGAAAATGGGAGGGCTCGGGGAGGGTGAAGAGGATTAAGAGAAAGAAAGAACCATTAGGGGAGAGAGATGGCGACTGAGGGAGGAAAAGAACACTAGGTGAGAGCGAGAACGATGACTAGGGGAAAGCGAAAACGAGAAAAGGAGAAGGCGAAATCGTGGCTAGGGGATGGCGAACACGAGGACTGGGGGAGGAAGACAATGAGAACGAGGGCAAGGCGAGAACAAGGTGAAGGAGGCTGTGAGGAGGTGGTGCGTCGGGATTGTGGGTGGAGGGGGCGTCGGATCACGGGCCGAAACAAAAGAGGTCCCCAGCCCGGCGTTCCGGAGTTTACAACCCCTTCGGGCACTTTACGGCGCGTGCTTAAATAGCGCGGAGGTGCGGGCGGGTCCAGGGACACGCCGTGGAGGTCGCGGTATGTCCTCCGGGTGCAGCTCACCAAGTGAAACAGGCCACTGAAGCCTTATGGATATTACGAATAATTGTTACTGTCTTCTTAGAATGCTTTTCAGTAAAAGTTAGTATGGAAATCAGATTTTTGCAAACGGAATCACAAAGGACAATATTAAAGGGAATTCCAGCTTCACCATGTTCGGATTTAACTTCAAATTAGTAGTAGTAATAGTAGTATTACATACTTTTCAATTCGTCTAAGTTTACATAACGTGTTCTATTGTGGTCTAATGTTGCAGATAAAACTGGTATTTTGCTGAAGCTAAATCGAAAAATAATAGTTCGATTTGGCTTAAAACCCTTTAAAATATTCCTCAAATCTGTATTTTTCGCTATTTTCCCTAAAAAAGGGTATTTTTCGTTCCAATGAAATACATTTTAATGTATTAATAGAATTTAAATTTGAAAGTAAATGTTACTCTGTACATTATAGAACTTTGTATTAAGTGCCCATTCTGGATTCAGATGATACGTAAAGTTGCTGGGAGGATGCACTTGAATTTAATGGTTGAAGAACGTGGGCTTGAAAGCTATGATTACTGGTAACTTCCGGTAGTCAGTCGTATAGCAAGTACACCGGCAAGTTAAAGGAGAGAATACGGATGTGGTACAATTATGCATCAATATATCTTAGCAATAATTCCTAAGTATTTTTATGTTAATTTTTTACCGTTCCAGGAAATATAATGACGTAATTTCCCTTTCATTATCAAGGAAAAATAGGAACAAAATTAATTCCCGTTGCAAATTTTTATGTTGCGAGCAGTTTTAATTTTGCAGAGGGAGAATAAATATAATAGTTTCCTATTGGATCCTTCATTAGAACATTAAGATTATCTCGCTTAATTTACCACAGTAGGCTCCATATTATGTTCACATTATGGGCATAATATCAAAAATATTCATAGGATTACAAGCTCTCTCCATGCAGTATTAATTGTGTTCTTTTAATTTCTAAATCGAATATTTTGTTCGATTCAAAATGATATAAATTAATGAAGATCAAAATGATATAAATTATAAAACCTAATGAAGATCGTATTTTTTGAGCCACTTACTTTTATAATAAACAAATTTAACATTTTGCTTCATCAGTTGATATGTGAAAATTGAACCAAGGTGTTCACTTAAATAATACTGGTACATAGGATACTTGTGGTGTGTTTTCTTTTTCACGAATCTCAAGCAAGTTGCCAAGTGACAGTCCCCAGCTGTGGATATAATCTTGTCCTGACTCTTAGCATCGAGATGACGCGACCCGATTCCAACCCCGAAAACATTCTCACTTCGCGACCGGTACTTTCACTTAACGACCGATGTTATTTCCCAAGCCGTATCCTCCCCTCTTGTTTACCGCTTCCTCTGAAACTGCGTCTCGTTACTCTGAAAAAGGAGACTTTTTGAATACGTCCTCTACATAAAATTCGTTTTATTTTTCCCTTGGATTTTGGCGTTGACGAGCTACATATCGGGAAAATAAAGGGTGTGAGGCGTTCCGCAGGGTCTTTTTTCGGGCTCCCTCGTTCGCACAGTCGGCTGCCGGAGCGCGCTTAAGCCCCCCTGCCGGCCGTGGAATCGTGCTGCGAAACAAAAGAAGCACGCCGCCGCGCACAGGCTGCCCGCTTTACGACTCCCCGGGGGGATTTTATTTCCAAATCGGGCGTCCGTGGGGCGGCGCTGGGCGGAGTCTGCACCTGAAGCACGTAATAACCGCTAGGCGGTTAACCGGGGTTACCCGCTTCCCCCAGAGCGCATGCGCCAGAGCGGTCTAGGCTCCGTGCCTGTGGGGGCGGAGTGCGGTTTTGCTTCCCCGGAGCAGATTACTTCGTGTGGATAGTACGTATATGCAAGTGTAGATTTCTTTACTATTAGTACATATGATAATTATTGTCTTCTCTTAGGTGATGACTGCAAGCAATACAGCCTGTATGCTTGAAGAGATTCGATAGAAACTTCACGAAGTCACATATCTATAAGCTACTAGGAGAATAAAAAAAGGATATATCTGGTAAAATATCAGATATTTCGGTAATTTTAGCTTCATGGGTGATCAACAGAAAATAAATCTTGTAATGATTCACTACCGTTATTTCACAATATTAAAAAGGAAACGAACAAATGTTTTGAATAGAAATACTTAAACTTATAAACGAATCATGCAGTTTTGTCGTATTTTCTAGAAGTTGTCTTCCATCGAAATTACATTAGTTTTCAGTTACATTTACCTGAAACTTTCTAATACATTCTAATTGATTTTATTCCTCCTTTTCTTGATTTTCAAATGCAAGGAATGTTAAAAGCCACTTTATGTTTCTACAAATGGTTGATTCTTTAATGATCTGTGAGACAAAAGCACTGACACGTTCAGTGGCAGAATCTTATCGAGTTTACTGATTAAGATAATATTACTTTTAATAAAATTCCAATATCGATAAAAAAAACTGAAAGCACGGAATCAGGTCAATTTTAATTAGAGTACATCTTAAGAAGATTATTAATACTCGTTAAAATTCTTCATAAAACATATTTAGTACTAACGTTCCATTTTATATTACAAGGATGAACGGCAATTTTGTGAAAAAATTTTGCTCATTCACTTTCAAGATAAAAATAAAAATAAACAATATAATTTTAGCCTCAGAGCCCTTCCGCAAGAGATTCGCCAAATGCGTCTAACTTTCCTCCTCCGTGGCTCGTTCGCGTGTTTTTCCCTTCCCCTTAATTGTACAAAGCTCCGCGCTTACAAATTTTCTTCAGTGAACCTCAAATGCCTGGGCGCGAGGCGTCATCCCAGAGGCGATAGCGCCCCGCCCCGCCCCGCCCACGGGATCTGCGCGTCTCCGCCGCGTCGTTTCTTGCTCCGAGGGGCGGCCGTGGGCCCAGGTCTCCCACCGCAAAAACTCCCCGGCACTTACCCACTCCTCCCGCTCTTTGCCTTGGGTGTGGCCCGCCGGTGTCTTCGGAGCTCACGCACCACGACGCCCCGCCCGCGCCGCATGCTTCGCCATTGCCGCTTAGCTGCTTTCACACAGATCGAAGCGCTTCGTTAATAGCCTTTGTGTTTCTCCTCTTCATTCCAGTTTTTCATTAGCCCTTTCAACTTCGTCCTTTACTGTTTTCTCGTTAAATATTGCATGAGTAATTTATGTGTTTCGTTGTTTGTTCGCATCTCATTTTGAATTCATGTATTTAATTAAAGTTCAAAATTTTGTAAATGTTAGATTTTCTCTTCATCAAGCTGAACAGAGAAACGCTCGTGCGTGTTGCATACGTGGACTGACTTTATGAGAGTACGGTATTTATCAGGTGTGAATATTTTTTTATCAGTTCATATTTGCTCACTCATTCCATATCTGTTGAAGCAGTAAATCAGCGACTCATGATAACTTCCCGCATCCTGTCTCACCATGTAGGTATTTCGATTTGTTTTGATGGTTCGCAAGTGATGCTTATTTGTGTTTGATATTGTTTGGTTCAAAACCTTAACTTATTGCCATATTCGCAATATTCGCAGTTATAATGCACTATTTTACTCTCTCTCTCTCTCTCTCTCTCTCTGAGGAAATTCAGTTCCAGACATTCCTTATTCTAACTAGTAGTTATGAAGAGCATGCAGAATCCCACCAGCGCAATTTTTCGCATTACTTTTTCTACAAAACACACTTCTTTCTGTGTTTACGTTCTCGGTATTAATGAACCTTTCTCTTACCTAATTACATTCCACTGCAGTATAAGCCCAATTTATACACATCAGGAATGCGAGGTACAATCCCCATTACACCACACAAGTGTTCCACTCTTTAAGCAACGCCTGGGTGATCGCCATCTCCGCCAGCCCTTGGGGCGCGGCTCACCGACTCACAGGCGCCGTCACCCACAGCGAAGAGCAGAGAGCGCACACACTTAACCTTTTAATTCGCAGCGGTCCTCTGCCGGCTCCACCCTGCTCCGCCCCGCGCCCCGCGGCCGTCGCGAAGCTGTTACAGTTAATGAGGGGATTCGCTGGCGCGCGCGCCGGCGAGCAGGTGTTTATTTCATTTTCAAAGAAAATATTCGAAACAAAGGCACGCGCTAATGAGAGCGTCGCCGAGAGGACGTTGGGCGTCGGCGTCGGCGCCTGCGAGGGCGAGGACGCTGGCGAGGAAACGCAGGGGGCGAGTGCTGAGGGAGACGCGTGACAAACCGACTGAGACAGCTTGGGGCAGCAGCTGTGCCACTGCAGTGCCTTTGACAAAGACAGCCCTCGAGTTCAGTCCGACATTCTGCGAACCTTAGGTGGCTGGCCAAAGCGCCGCCTTCATTCATAAGTTAAGTTAGTATTAAGTTAGTTATCAAGCACTGCCCCTTTCTCTGCCCAAAAGCCAATGAACTGCGGCGTATATATCACTCGCATTTAAATAAACGACCATGGGTACTTGCGGGGGAAAAGTAAAAAATAATAATAATAAAAAATCCGACGGTCGCAAATTTTCGACCCTAGACATCGCTAGGCTGGATCGAATTCAGCCGCTTTCTGGACGAGAATTCTACCGATCGACTGCTCTGACCGGTAGTTTTTCGGGGTTTCTCTCAAAAATGGCGAATTCCTAAGGAGTGTCCAAACAAACGTGCCATCGACCGCGCACGATCTGTCATATGTCGTCCCTGTCCCCTTCTTACACACACTTCATTTTTTCTCAAAAAAAGTTTAAAATTGTTTCAAAATGATTTTGAAAGTCAGATTTTTAAATAGTTAATATTCGAAAATTCGGTCAGTTTTTGCGAAATTTTGATATATAGGATATTTAAAACCAAGGTTTTGTCAAAACCAGCCTGAATTTTTCTCCTCGAATGCAGCCTACATACGCCTACGCGTACACAAACAGCGCATGTCCCCATTTGCTGCGAACTCTATCTATTTTCGAAAATTGCAAAAATTAGCGTTGCGAATCTACATTGCTGATAGTTTTTTTCTAAATGAAATCTGTTCTAAAAATTAATCTTTAAATAAAGTCATGAATATTTTTAAAGAAAAGACTAGTTTTGCGTTTTTTTAAGCAAAGGCAATTTATAAAAAAATATAATTTCCCAAAAAACGTCTCCAACATTTTTCTTTAATTCTTTTCCAAACAGACAGCAAATTATGATTATAAAAGTAGCATGTTTGCTACTTTCGTTGAATTCTCTTGAATTTTCAATAATGAATAAAGTTACAAATATTGCGAGAAAATAGTCCACTTATAGATCCACTAGTTTCTCACGTGAAAGACATCGTAATGTCGATTGGATGCAGATAGTTAAAACGATAAATTGAAATTATTTGCTTTAGAAGATATTTAAGACGAAAAAATACAGACGTGAATGGATAAGCTCACATTTTTGTAGTAAACGAGCTCACATTTTTGTAGTAAATTCTCAGAGAACATTTTTCTAGTAAATCCTCACAGAAGAACAATTCTTTGCTAGAGAACAATGAAAATTTAACCTAATCTTCAAAACAGATCAAATATGCTTATTTAAAAGTACTTTTCATCGAGCAGTGTTGCGCTTCCCTGGACGTAAATGGTGCCAGAAAGTGAAATGTGAGTAGTCAAGTTAATGAATCACATTTAAAATAGAAACAAGAGCGGTAACAGTTTCTTTTGGAAAACCTTTATATTCTAAATTTGCGGAAACAATTTCTAAAACGTAATCTTAACTCGGAGAAAAAAATTAAATGTTTTGTTTTATTCCTGAATACCCATGTCGCCAATGACGTTGTTACAAAAATGTATGCCCAATGCCTAATATAGTCGATACAGTGAAATTATGTTAAATTCTTAAACATTGCTATGAACGTTGCATACTTAAATTTTGCTAATACGTAGAATACTTAACTACTGTTTGCCTCGAGAATCGCCGTCTTGTTAATTCTGTGTTCTTTCAATCTGATTGTCTTCTGACATCAATATTTTGTACACAGGTGTGTGACACAAGAAAATAAATGAAGTATGTTCTTTTTGTGTCGTTCCTCAGTCATTGAATTTTATAATTTAATATTAACGTGCAATACAAGAAATGGAATAAATGCATTTCAGTGCAGCATAGATAACGAATAAATGAATTTCGAGATTCTAAATCACGCAAGAACTGAAGCGAATATAAATGAAAAGGAAAACTGATATTGTGCAGTTAAACGAAATTTTACTTGCAAGAAATTCATCTTTCTTAATAATAATAATAATAATAATAATAATAATAATAATAATAATAATAATAATAATAATAATAATAATAATTCTACTGACTGTGGGTATATTTTTAAGAAGTAAAGTATCAAAGACATTATTAGAGTAATGTCCACACACTAGGAGGCAAGCGATATGTTTTCTCTGATAGGCGTTCGACAAACTTCAATCACTTCTATCACACTCGTGCGTAAAAAAATTAAAATAGCAAAGTGCTCGAGGGGGTGCTGCACTCCGGGGGCATGGACCTGGAGTGCAGAGGCCAATGGCGCGCGTGGGCAGAATTGCCGCGCAAGGGGCGTTGCGAGGGAGGTGGAGGAGAAGGCGGGGCGAAGAGGGATGGAAGGGAGATCGCGCACGGCCCCTGCTTGGGGGCGGGGGCTAAGGCTGCGGCCAGGGCTCTGCCCCGTAATTATTTTACGTGCCGCTTCCCGGATATCGAATTTAGGTTAAAGTCGCGAAATGGAAACGCAATGGGGCGCGAGGAGGCCTAACTCGATCTGCGCGGGCGGCGACGCACGGCCCGGCCCTGCTCCCGCCCACCTCCCTTTCGCTTCCGGCGGCGGATGGTGGTGGTAGCGGATGGGATAGCGACGCGCAGTGATTCTGGTGTGGCGATTGCCGTGGCAGTAACGGTGTGGCAGTGCCACAAACGGCGATGGGGGTGTGGCGGTGGAGACGATGGCGCGGCAGTGCCAACAACGGCGATTGCGGTGTGGCGGTGGTGGTGACGGGGTAGCAGTGCCAGCATCGGCGATGGGGGTGGCGGTGGCGGTGACGGCGCGGCAGTGCTAGCAACGGCGATGAGGGTGTGGCGGTGGCGGTGACGGTGCGTTGACGGAGGAGGCGGTGGCAGTTGCAACGCAGGCTGGGGAAGCGGTTGGTCGCGGATAACGCGTTGAGTCTTGTTTCGAAAAGTGGCAGCAAGAAGCCAGAAGCGCGGGGAGACCTCTAGGAAATCGCGGACACGCAGAAGGATTGCGGATCGGAAGTGAAAAAGAGAGAGAAGGAACAGCAAGAATATCGAATTTTGTGATACCAAAGACTTCAGAGAAAACAAGAAGCATCAAGTGAAAAGTGAAGATAAGGTACAGAGAAAAAGAAGTACGCAAAATGTAAAGTAAAATACAACTAAAAACTGAGGTGCAATTACAGAGAAAAAATAAGGAAATCTCGCTGTTCTTATTCCCTTATTGAGAAATGGGAAAACTTAGAGGCCTGGAAAGTGAAGTTCAAGAGATGATATTGATTATGTAGTTGAAAAAGGAGTGTATCTATAATTCCTTAGTATGTTTTCTTTTTTCAGTAATTAAGAGGCATTCGTCAAATACCTTTTCACACCTAATTAGTACTTACGATTTCTAATAATGATAAAATGGAAGTAAAAATAGAGAAAATAATTTGAGAAAATAAGAAATGGGAAGAATACTATGAGAGAACGTGAATGTAATAGTTATAGAGTGCGAGAAGAGTGCAGGAAATGAATCGCAAAAGAAAATGCACCAACAACATGAGGTCGTACAGAGCCGTAGCGCAGCCTGAGCTGAAACGGAGCGGGAGAAGTGCACGCGGATCCGCAGGAGGTGAAGAAGGCGGGCGCCAGGAGTGGCGGGAAAGCGCTCGTTAGACGCAGGCTAATTATATGCGCCAGAGGGGGCGTGGGCGAGTGCGGGTGCGTAAGTGATGGCGTGGGAGGAGACGCAGGAGAGGGCGTGGGCGAGTGCGGGTGCGTAAGTGGTGGCGTGGGAGGAGGCGAAGGAGAGGGCGTGGGCGAGTGCGGGTGCGTAAGTGGTGGCGTGGGAGGAGGCGAAGGAAAGGGCGTGGGCGAGTGCGGGTGCGTAAGTGATGGCGTGGGAGGAGACGAAGGAGAGGGCGTGGGCGAGTGCAGGTGCGTAAGTGGTGGCGTGGGAGGCGGTGAAGGATAGGGCGAGGCCGAGTGCGAGTACGTAAGTGGTGGCGTGGGTGGAGGCGAAGGAGAAGGCGTGGACGGGTGCAGGTGCGTAAGTGATGGCGTGGGAGGCGGTGAAGGTGAAAGAAAGGGCGAAGGCGAGTGCGTAAGTGGTGGCGCGGAAGGTGGCGAAGGAGACTGGGCGAGAGAGAGCAGGTGCGAGGGTAATTGCGTGGGTGATGGCGGAAGCAGGAGGTGAAAGAGGGGGACGAGAGGGAGAAAGCACGAGATATGTCAATGTACACCCGTGCAGAAAATACGAGAAGGCAGAAAGTCATCAACGATAAATGTCTAATTAACAACACGGCAACGAGTAAAAAAGGCATTTTAAAACAGGGAAAAGACACTCACGTATTAAATAAGAGATCATGATATATAATATATTAATATTAATTCTACTGAAAGAGGAGAAATTTCGGATACTTTATCTTCGGTAAACTCTCAACTGCAGAGCAGAGGTAACTGTCGTACGCATGAGAAAAATACTGCGAAGCCCGAAGAACGGAAGAGTGAAAACGTTTATTTTCTTCCTTCTTACCAATTACAAAATCTAGACTATTGAAAACCGCTTCCTTTACGTCAAGAATATCGTAAAGCGAATGTATTCTTTCGGAGGGTCTTTTTGCGGAACGGCCTGTTTGGGTAAAGTTGGACAAACGCAACGTAGAGCGCGGTTCATTCGCCGCTGGTGGCATGACGCCAGGCAGCTGTCAGCGCCGTCACCGCCCTGCAGAGCTATTAGGGACAAAGTGCAGTCACTTAGACCGCGTTCGACGACCGCCACTCGTCAGCACCACCAGTGGAGCTAATGGGGCAACACAGGCGAACAGGCAGCCGCAGGTGTTCAGCCGAGGGCTTTTGAATCAACGACTGAGCCGGAGGAGGAGAATGAAATTGGTGTGGAAAGAAAAACTTATCTTTATTTAATATAACATTTGTTCGCTATTAAGGTTCGGCTCATCTTGATTTTCTCCGTACTCTCTCTATCCTGCTCCTGTAGTTGGAAGATTTTCGGTTTCAACTCCTGAATTAACTAGAGTAAATATGCTTGTCCAGGCGACCATGGTGGCTCAGGCAAGGCTTATGCGTTTCTGTTCGCTTCCAATAACTTCTTTATCCTCTCTGCCTCTCTGTTCTGTTCTTCCCCTGATATCATTATGCACTTCCATTCTATTTTCACAGGGGCACCAATATCTTGGCGCTGATTCCTTCTCATCTCTGATCTGCACCATGTTTATTATTATTCCTTTCGCCCTTTCTTTACATCTTTCCTAATTTCCTCTTGGTTTCCGTCTTTCAACTTCCTTTAACCAGTTTTTCACATCCACCTGTTATTTTTTTCCTTACATCCCGACCATTTACCTGCCAAATCTTGAGGTAAACGCTATGATAATAATATAGAAGCCTTCAGGTGAAATATTCTCGATATCAAGGACTGGATTAGACATGTAAGATCTGTCTTGAGATAAAAATTATGAGGTAGAAACGTAAGAAAATAAATCGAGAAGCAAGTTTCTAGACAAAATATTAATTAATTATTAGTCAAATGTTTTAAACAGTTGTTAGTATACAGTGCAGATTCGTGGACATCAATGAATGTCAATAGCTTTTACACCTTCTTTACCTACATGTTCATGAGGTGAAATAGCGGGTGTCATACACTCTCTTCAATGTGTTCATCTGAATCAGAATCCACTGAATGGGGAAGTATATTCTCTCAGAACTAAACGACCAATATTCATGTCTACTAATCTACCTTCGAGCTCTCAGACGCAGAATGTCTATCCCATTATTGGTATTCTGACATCGTTAGGATGCGTAATGCTAATGCACACATCATAACTGCATAACTCAGATGACATTTATTACTACCGCCTTTTTAACATACTCTCATCGGCAAGGAAGTACCCCATGAATTTCAAACTGATCTGAAAAATGGTCCAACAATCATGGACAGAGGACTTGCGCAGGAGTCACGATGGGAAAGCAATGATCGCACGCAGTAAGGATATTGTGTTTAAGGCACTGCTCCAACATCCATCTGGAAAGGATCAGAGGAAAGAACAGAAACCACCGATCAGAGCAGACGACCTCCAGAATTTTTATCGAGGCTCTGGTCAGCTATCACGCAGCTCTTGGAACAAGTGTCGAAACTCCGCGCACTGTCAGGTCTCCTAAGAAGGACCTGTCGGGTTCCGAAGCCTCCGATCGCGGAGTCGCCACTACACACGCTGACGCAACAGAAAACTCAAACAAACAACAAAAAGAAATACCCGTCCAATTGCCGAGAACAGCGCCTGGCACGTGCCACGTGCGTCGGTATCGCCCGGGGCGATCTCCTCGCTCGCTCATTAACGGCGCGGGCGATCCGTGGGCGCAGCGCCTCCTTGGCGTCGCGTCGCGGGCGGGGGGGGGGGGGCGCCGTTTGTATCGGAAAGTGCTTATGAGGCGGACGCGGCCTCCTAATGCGCCGCAAAGGGGCGGGGGGGGGGCGGAAGCGGTGGCGGACGAAGGGGGCCGTGGATCGCGGGCGAGGCCGAGATAGATACAGCCCGCCCCGCCCCTCCCCCCGCGCTGTTGGTAAACACGCGCGATCGATGCTAGTTGGTGGCACGCGTCGCGTCGTGACTCAAGCTCAAGGCCGAGGGCACCAGCGAAAAGCTCGTAACTGGAGAATGGAGGATTGATTGATTGATTTTTTCGTGTTTCCGGGCGCGTCAACTGCATCGGTCATTAGTCCCGTTAGTGTAGTGCATATTTTTTTTCTCGGGAGATGGCGGTGATCTTACCCTGCTGGATGGCGAGATCCGGCGCCGACCTACCGTCGGCTAGTGGGGTTTCCCCCTAACCAGAACTCTCCCACCAGCGGGGCACCGCCCCAGCCGGGACAAGCTCTAAGCTTCCGACCGGTCTCCGGGAATATGTGGTAGTGTAGTGCATGTTAGTGTGTGTGTGTGTGTGTGTAAGGGGAGAGGATAGGACAAGGAAGAGGAAGGACAGATCGCGCGCGGTCCGTGGCCCGTTTGGTAGGGTACTGCTCCGGCATTCGCCTGGTGTTGATCGGAGGAACCACGAAAACAGAATGGAGGACCTGTGAATGGGCTTCATTCCTTGGTGAAGAGATGTGAGCATTACACTGTTCTTTGTTGTCAGTTCTCTCACTGTGCCAGTACGGAAATCTAATAGAATACATCCAGTTGGTGTGATGCATTTTACACACTACAGCTGACTGCAATTAAATAAAAGAGGAAGTCTGTAGAAAGTAAATGACAAAACGCTGACATTTTTTTAATAAGCCGTGCGCAAAACTTTATTCTTTTATTCTAAATGTTGTGCAAAGTATTACGAAGGGAGCCAAAAGTGCGTGCCAAAAATCTTTTGCACATGGCGTGATAAGAATAGTATAAACAACATGGGCGTGACGTGCTTCGTGCACTTGGTCCCTAAGTAACAAAACTACCTTCGGGGAGAAAAATAACATCAACAACATGGAAGCAAATGGTTAAACATATTCAAAGAGAATTAGAGTTAAAAAGGAAGAAACTAAGCAATGATAGATATGTGAGTATTTAGAAAGCAGAGAATGACCACTAATCCCGCCGTAGAACAGAAAATAATCAGATACGAAGAGATCAGAAAGGTGGATAAAAAGCTCAGGAGAATAAGAACGAAGGGGCAATGAAAAGACAGAAATCGAAAAACTGATAATGGCACGGAATCGGTATCAGGATTTCACGAGAAGAAAAAGAATGAAGTACGCGTCACCCCTCAAGCCCCCCTTAATAGAGTTTAAAAATAACAACACAATTTTATACATTATCTTTTCCTTCTTCAACTCCTTTCGTTGCATGTAAAAAAATGGTTTACGACGCTATAAAATATAAAATTTATACTTCGTCTTTAGTGACTATTCTTCAAAGGACACTTCTTAAAATATTACAGATAGTTGTCACACGTGTGCGCGTAAACTTGTGACAAATTGTTTGCTCGAATTTTGTCAGCATTATAAGGTAAAGGCACTCCATACTGGTCAGAAATATCCAGCTAGATTTTTTAAACTTCTCTCTCCGGCGATGTAACATACATTTTTTAATTTATATTTTACTAAACCATTGAATAAAATCATTTGAAATATAACACCTAAAGATAAAGATACTACTTTTTCAGATAAAAAATCATTTTATCGTCATGTCTAATAAATTATTATTTCTTATTGCATTCATTGCCAACCTATATAGTTTAGGGTATCCTGACGTCATGCCGGAGATAGATGATGTGAGCTGCTGGCAGGAATGATAGAATGGTGGGCCTCTATGGGTCACAACTCCTTGCTGCAAACATTTGAAGAATCCCCATCAATTTTCAAAAAAGATCAAAACTAGTCGCAACCCGATAACCAACAAAGAAAATGAGTACAATAACCAACACAACGATACTAATAAGGCTTCCTTATCAGTTATCAGTTTTATTTTTGTCGTAGAACAACAAGTTTATATGAATTACTTCAAAATGTTTGCGCCAGTTGTTAAATAATGTTAAGTTGTTAAGAATTATACAGTAAAAGCTGGTGTTGAAAGCGTTCAGCCGACCCGATTCTATGCTAATAATATTGTAATTTTGTATGCACTTGGACAAAAATGTCCATATATTAATGAGATAAAATAAATGGAGTACTAAGCGCGGAATTACATTGCCGGTAATAGGCATCAATGCTGTACTTAATATTTTCTTAGATTCCTAAGTATGTTATTACGGTGATGATTGAACTGATCGAATTTTATATTAATAAAATTAAAAAAGTTCCATACCACAAGTATTGAAATTAATTAATTGATTCCGAGTTCGGTAATTAATTAACCGTCCACAATTTAAAGCTTTCCATTTGAGATCACGTACGTACGTTAATTAGCTTTTAACAACATTGAATTTTGTAGCAGAGGATCATCACATCTGGTAATATAGCGAAGCATTGTTTCTGTAATAAAAAAAATTGGGTCACAAATGTGGCGATGTAATCGATGCAACTCACCAAAGGATGTTTTAAATCTATATTTTATCGCGTTATCTGGCAAATTTACATTTATTTCTCCCGTCGGACTATCCATTTCAATGAATTCAGTTCCGCAAATATAGTATCTTAACCGACGCACGTAATTCCTGATTAGGCGAAATATTATCAATTTCCACACCATTATGATCTGCCTAATTAAACTCACCATCATTTGTTTGTTTAATTATGTGTGTTTTCCGCCCATCGAAGGCCGGCTGGTGGAATATGCTGCAGAATATGAAATTTTCAGCTAGAGGTGTTCAAATACTCATAGTTTTAGCGAAAACGCACGTAATATTTTACAAAGGAAAAATTTGCTGATATTCCAAAATATACCGTAGTTTCTCTGTAGCGTCACCAAGGTAAGAGAATAAGGTTTTCCTTCATCGTCTCATTGAGTTTCTTATTGCCCGCCTAACTTGTGAAGCAATGAACATATTTTAATGATCGAAGAGCAAACGGCCTATTTACAACGTAGTAGTGACAGGGGTTATACTTTTCAAACTTTTATTTCACGAAATTTACGGAAGAAAAAGATTAACGTTCCACTTTGAACGATAACAAATTATCAAATTTTGTTTTAGTACATAAATAATAATTGTTTACAATCGTCAAGTATTAAATTCACTGCTTAGGTCAGCAACATGGGTAGATCTTTTAACAAACTCTTTGATTAAGAGAGAAGTGTTATAAAGATCCCATTAGTAACCACCACTTGATAACGATCAGTAGAAAAGCACCGACTTGAGACGGGGATAATTAAATTATTGAAAGTTATTGGAAATGAACATTGTGCTTCATTTCCGCACAAAACAAAAGAGTTATACAATTTGAATTTAAAAAAAACACACATTTTCTTAGTTGTTATTTTATTTTTAATCTGCTTAATTTCACAATTTGTTGAACCATCATTTTAGATCGAATCACACATTTTCATGTTATTCATTTAACTTTCGTTATTTAAGTTGAAAAATAAACATAAGCTGTCAGTTTCATTATCGAAGATGTCTTGCGGAATGTTGCAGCAGGAGTAGGACGGGGTCGAGGAAACTAATTAATTTGCGCACGTGGTTCAAAGCGCGCGAAAGGCGGCAGATCCATTTTCCGAAAATCCCCGACCGCCGTCCTCCGCAGAGCGCCTCGTCCTCGCTGCGAGTAATTTGTCATTTCCCGCTGATAACGAACCGCCGAGCCCCGTCTGGCCGCCTCGCCGAGTTGACTTCTTATTTTTCTGGGCGGTCGGTCCCCGGGCGCGGGGACGGTCGCAATCTTTTCCCCGTCGGCCGAGGGCTTTTGTGAAATTATTTACTTAGTCGTCGGGATCGGCGGGCTGGCCGGGGCGGGCCGGGGCGGGCCGGGGCGGGCCGGGGCGGGCCGGGGCGGGCCGGGGCGGGCCGGGGCGGGCCGGGGCGGGCCGGGGCGGGCCGGGGCGGGCTGGGCCGGGTGCCGTGGGGCCCCCCTTATCTCTGCGCGGTATCTGAGCCCCGTCCATCCAACCCCGCCCCGCCCTCGACGACGTAATTAGAGGGGTTGATAACGCGGATTCTGGCTGCTGGTTGGGGATGGTGGGAGAGGGATGCCCGAGGATTTGAGGTGAAGAGCGGAGTGCTGGCGGGTTGATTCTGGCGGGCTCTGAGGGAGGGGCTGAAAACCGGCAATTTCTACTAATTAGACAGTATCTCTTTTGGGGGATGTCTGAAAGAGCTGGAAATATATCCAAGAACATAGTGTATTGAACTTGACTCACTCGTAGTAAAGGAATTTAGCTTCAGTTTTGAGATCAATAAACTTGTTGTATTTCATAACAGAAGTATATTGTCCTGAACAATTAATGAAGCATAGGATGATTGACAACAAATTCAATGGCACTTGAGATATGTAAATTATAATGATACCGCCTCAACTATAATACAGTAAATTCTGGTTTTCCTGATGAAGGGCCTAGAGAATATTTTATTACGAGTACATACGTAATTCATATTCATTAAATATTTTACAGTTTTCTTGTCAAGAAAAAACTTTTTTTGAGGCGAATCAATTTATTTTTAAATGATTATATTCTAAATTGTGTAGATCAGCATTGCATTCTTAGTAATATTGTACTCGGGACTTTCAAAAACCCGATATTGCGAATTCTGAGAAAACCCAAGTGATTAAATTTCATGGAATCCTCTAGATCAAAAGACAAAATAAAAGTAATAAGAAAACAAACGCGGGTTCATCCCGAGAACAGAAATATTTTAAAGTTTTCAAGAAAACAAGGAGGCAAATAATTCTCAGAAAGCCCTTTTTGAACATTGATGGCGTCCTCGACATCAAGCCCATGGCTGAGATCTTTTGCTGAAAGGTAAGATTAAGATTAAGGTTGTGGCTCCAGTGGTATAACGGTTAGCGTATGGGTTGTTATACTAAATTTGACGGGTTCAAATCAGAATGAAACCGTTGATTTTTAAGGGCAAAGAAACATCTTCGTTCGCCTTCCTTCAAAGGGCAGTAAAGCCGGATGTCTATGTTGGAGATCTACTGTGTGTAAAAGACCTAGCCCAAAAGAAGTCTCTGAGCTCAATTTCAAAACACCGTTTCGTCGCTGCAGCTTCTTTCTCTGCTAGATGGCGAAAAAGGTGTAGGGAAATTTGTGACGCCAGGTCCGATGGCCTGCGCCTCGCCACGAAAAATAAGGCATCATTCAACTGCATTGAATAGGTTGAATGCACAAGGCATGGATAAAAAATGATGCTGCAACTCTGATAATTAAACAGAATCCATAGAATGATATATAATAAATCATTGAAAATAAAGCGCTTGTCCTCAATCGATCTATCGTAGATCTTCACAGAGAAAAGAAACATTTTATGAAACAATTCCATTTTCAGTTTCGCACTCAACTCATCTGCCGCGCAAAAATAAACAATTCAACAGATATATTACAAAAAAAAGCGTTTAATGAATATATCAACTTCAAATGCACATATTGCAACGCACACACCTCACTAACAAATCAAGTGGCACGAAATATTTTCGGTTATGCTGTGCCGTTTCCCTGCTCGCCACTTTCCGGAGCAGACGTCGCCTCCGTGGACGCAGCGGTGGTGTCATCCTCATGTCCCTCACGTGGCGCGCAAAACCTCCCCCACAATCCTCCTGTACGACTCAATAAAGGAACGCTCTGCGGCGCGGGAGGGCATCGTAAGCTGCGGCCGGGAAACGCCCCTTCGCACGCTTCGTTACGCAGATGCGCGTCTTTTTACGAGCTGACAGTTGGCGACGGCGAAGACACGCCGCCCAGGTGATGGCGCGTTGGGTGGGCCCGGCTCGGCGCGGCGCGACGGGACTGGGGGAGGTTGCCTCCCCACTGGAGGGAAATGTGGGAGTATGGAAGATGCAATCTGACAGCGAGGAGGAGTATCAGTTGAAAATGACTTGGGAGATTTTAACGTAAAAAAAGGGAAGTATTGAAGTATGTATTTTTGATGCTTGTCGCAGAAGAAATTGTTCTTGAATGAACTGGAATAATTCAAATGATTCTGTGGGTTGGCCGTGAAAAAAAATTGCAAGGCGTGTATTTATTATGAATGATTTTAGGCAGTAAAAAAGGGAGATGAAAAACACCGTTGTCCTCTTTAACAGACGTCCGTATTTCAACGTCCTCAGAATTGCTGGCAATGGACACGTCCGGTAAGGTGATGGCTCGTTGGGTCGATTCGGAGTGGCTGAGAGAAATGTCTCTCTGAGAGATGTGGGTTAGAAGTGTCAGTTAGTCAGAAAGAAGGCGAAGTATCATTTGAATATTATTATGAAGGTTGATCGTAGAAACGAAGAGGAATATTTGCAATTCCTACTTTTCACGCACGTCGCTGATGAAAGTGTACGAGGTGGAATAAAGTGATTGCGTGAGTTAGCCATGAAAAAAAGTATTGATTGCATGACATGTATTCATTATGAGCGATGCTAATTCATAAAGGGATGCGATAGAAAAGATTTCTAAATGTCCCCGTTGGTAAGACTTGCGTCTTTATGCATGCGTTGGGGACGGCATTAATCGGACCGTGAGAAGTAATGGCCCATTGGGAGAATAGTGCGAGGGGTGGTTGGTGGGATGATGACAATGAGAATGTAGGAAATGGGCATCCGCTGAATTATGTAGTATGGGAGAATTTAAGGGAAGGTAGAGTTTGAAACATTATGTTGGTAACGACATAGAGACAAGGTACTACAAGGAAACATGAACTACATAAGGCGACCTACAACAATGTATCGACAGGTTTGCAAGTATTTCGTGTAAAAAATGATTTATGGTTAATACATCCCAAAACCTTCCGACAAGTGATTTTCTGAATTTGCGTTGTCCTCGCGTCAAACGCTTTACTGTCGCACCTGCGGGTTCAGATTACTCCCCGCAACACCCGCATTTTACGGGACTGTGTCACCTCGGTGCGACGGGAGTGGCTTAGTGGCCCAGGTGGGAGACACTCCATTCAGCTGACCCCACCGGACATCACGAGTACAGCAGAACCTCCGCAATTGACACTTCGTAAATTGGAATCCATAGATAATTTAAATTTTTGTCTCGTTGTGTTAACACATTAACAATTTGGCAGTCGGAATTCAATTTGTAGTCATTTTCTTTTCTTTCCCAGATACATGGAGTTCCTATTATAGAAACTCCATTTTTTTTCTTTCGCATATTCAATTTTAGCATCAATTTCTTAATTAAATGTTTTCCTTCACGCCGTAACTATTTAATGATACATCGAAAAATTGTAATTGATGTATAACTACGTGAACGAGAAACCTTTTTCTTCTCGTTTCTTCGGGAGATATTAGGACGTACCTAATTTCATTACAGTATTAGCTGAAACGATCTGTTTTCCCTTTTACAGACATGTTCCGCGTATTTCCGTGGCAGGCGATTGCGCTGATGACAGAATTCTTTCGAGGTCTCTCGAAACATTCAATTCGTTGTATGAATTCACACACCTTACCCCTACCGGACTCATTTTGCATCTACTTAGCACCCCCAATTCAGAACGTCGCACTCCCTTATCCATTCCCCGCTTCACCATTTTTCTGAAGTCCACCATAACCACAGCACACCCAGACTCCACCCCCTACTCACCATCGTACCATTTCCACCACCACCTGGTGTGTCTTCACATTTACTCGAAGCACATGATACTTCCTCAACGCACCACCTGATTCTCTTCATGTCCACGCTACACACCCTGTCCACAGCCCCGATTCCTGCCCCACGTCTTCTCTGTAATGACTGACTCACTGTTAGTGATTGTGGGCGTGTCAACTGCTAAGGTCATCAAGCCCGTAAGTGTAGGGCATTTTGTTTCCGCCGGAGGAGGCGGTAAACTTCTCACGCCGAATGGGGAGATCCGGAGCCCATCTACCGACACCTGCGGGGTTTTCCCAACCAGGTATCTCCCACCAGCGGGGACCGCTCCAGCCGGGACAAGCTCTGAGCTCCCGACCGGTCTCCCGGCATGTGTGGTGCATGATCTCCCGGTAGTGTAGTGCATGTTAGTGTAAGTATGTGTGAGAAAAGGGAGAGAATAGGCAAGGAAGAAGAAGAAAATATCGCGCGCAGTCCGTGGCCGTTTGGTAGGGTACTGCTCCGGCAATCCTCAGGTATTGACCGGCGAGACCATGGAAATCTACCGATCAGAGCAGCCGGCCAGTAGAATTCTCCTCCAGATAGCGACTAAATTCGACCCAGCTGGCTAGTGTCGAAAATCGTGCCACTGTCGAGACTCGAACCTAGGATCACCCGGCCAGAGGCACTGCAGTGATATCAGTTGATGCCTGAGCCACATATCCCGGTTCGTCTCTGTAGTCCATCCGAATCACAGCCGTCTCCCTGGCCTCGTGCCCCCTTTCCTGCCTTTCATCTCAGCCTCACCTTCCTCTCAACCCACTCTGGGCATGTGACACTGGGCGCCTCTCCTCATCTACATTCCTCGGCTCATCACACACGTCACCTGGTGGCTTTCTCCCTGTGTTGGCCTCTCCGCTCCTCATTTTCTTTAAAGTCCATCCCGTGCACATCACAAGCTATTCCCGCCCTTTCTCCGTGTCTTCTCTGGTCCATCGACGTCACTCCTCCCCACTCTTGTCATCCACGCTCTGTATCTTCTCTCAAATCCAGCCTTTGCACATCATGGCCTGCCCTCGCACATGCACCCCGTTTCGTATCTCTCCAAGCCCACCAGCTCATCCCGTCCCCGCTGCATCTCTTCCTTCGAGTCCCCTCCCCTGTCCCCACGGCCCCGCCTCGCCCGGAGCGAGAGGCTTTTGTGACGCGCGGGCCGATTCGCCTTTGTTGGCGTTTTCAATCAGGGGCCTGGCGCCGCGGGCGGGGACGGCGGGCGGGCGCGGGGTCCTCGCCGCGCCGAGGCAGCTGGGCGCGTGGCGATCGCGGCGTCCTCGCGGGCTGCGATTGGCAGGTCGCGGAGGGGAGCCGGCTTATCCGCGAGGGTCACGGCGGGCGCGAGATGGGCCCTGGATCGCTCGTCATGTGTTTGCGGAGCGGCCAAATTGGAACACTACGATAGTTTAGGGAATCATTCACGTATCCTAGAGACAGGAGATCTCACTTTGAAGACAATATTGATTTCTTAAGCGTATTTTTATTGAAATTTCTTCACATAAGACGAGGATTATATGTTAATGAATATAATATGATGAGGAGGAATTTAAATAAGTGAATATAAATATGTGACTGAAGATCTCTGCATCTTTTCTTCAATGCCGCTTTTTGAAAGATTAATAAAAAGATGAGAAGTAAATGATTCTGAAAATACGAGTAGTAGAATTACTTTGACCAATGGTTAAGTTCTCTTGGATTAATAATAAAACCGATAATTTGGCTGACATTACATGGAATCGAGGCATCTTTGTATGACACCTTTTCTTACGAGTCAGGAGTGAATATTTGAACCCTTTTACACAAACATGATGAATGAACTAGATTTTCAAAGAAGAAGAGCTTTTTTCAAAGACTTCCAAAATTATTTAATTTTAGCAATATTTTTAAGAAACAGTCGTTGATAGCTGATTACATGGTACGGGTCCCGGACACTGAGAGAGGCAATCGAATGACGATTGAAAAATCAGGGCAGTCCTACTCCTTTCTCGGCAATAGGGACAGGACAGTTTGGGCCCTTTCGGGCCGGACCGATGGGAGGCCGGGCGAGCGCAAACGCCGCGGGCGGCGGCGTCGTCGGATGCTCCCGTTATTACCAGCGCGGGCGGGGCTGGGCGAGGATGGGCGGGGAGGGGAGGGGGAGAGCGGTGCGGGGCGGGGGAGGGCGATGCGAGGCGGGGGAGGGCGTTGCGGGGCGGGGGAGGGCGGGGAGGGGCAGTGGAGGGTGGTGCGGGGTGGGGTGGTGCGGGGCGGGGAGGGGCGGTGCGGGGCGGGGGGCGGGGCGGGGAGGCGGTGCTGGGCGGGGAGGGCGGGGCGGGCGGGGGAGGGCGGTGCGGGGCGGGGAAGGGCGGGGCGAAGAAGGGCGGTGCGGAGCGGGGGTGGGCGGGGCGGGGAGGGGGTGGGCGGGGTGTGGGAGGGCGGAGCGGGGCGGAGGAGGGCGGAGCGGGGCGGAGGAGGGCGGAGCGGGGAAGGGCGGTGCGGAGCGAGGGTGGGCGGTGCGGGGCGGGGGAGGGTGGTGCGGGGCGTACGGCGCCACAGTGGGCAAGCGGACGGGCGGCTGGGGCGCGCCGCGGGCCTCAATAAAGCCGAGTGGCCCCGCGGCGCCTCATTGTGGCGCCCGCGGCCGCCGAAATGAAACCGCGTGCACCCGCCCGCGCCCGCGCCCGCACCGCGCGGGGTGATTTCATTGATGTTCCCGGGCACGTCAACTACCATGGCCATTAGCCCCGTTGATGTGGTGAATGTTTCGTTCCCGGGAGGTGGCGATGATTCCTACGCAGCTGGACAAAGAGCCGACGCTGACCTAAACGTCAGGTTGCGGGGAATTTCTTCTCTAGATATCTCCCCAGCAGGACACCCCCCAGCCGAGACAAGTCTCCTGACACCTGCGGTAGTGTAATGCATGTAAATGTGTGAGGGCCAAAGATAGGGAAACGAAAATTAAGAAAAGGTCGGGCTCCGTTCCGGCTTTCGTCTGGTGTTGATTCCAGCCACTAGAATTCTCCCCAGTCAGCGGCTGATTGATCCAGCTATTTAGCTAATATCGAAAATCCTCAACCATCGGTATTTGAACCCTAAGACTTCCCGGTTCTAGGTTTACTGCAGATAGAGTCACAATCACATAAACTCCGTGCCTAGCCCAGGGTGTGGAACCCCATGAGAATCCCGTGGCAGCACCCCCTGGGATGGCTCAAGGAAACAACTCACTGGCGGACGTACCGGGAGGTCGGACTTCTAGTTCCGGTGGTGATGGATTTTGGACAGAACCGAGATAGGTTGCCTGGAGGAGAAATGTTGCGACAGGCTGATCTGATCGGTAGTTTTTCGTTGTTTCTACTACCACTATCAGGCGAATGCCAGATAACTTGACAAATGGCTCATGGACCGTGCGCGATCTTCCCTTCCGTCTTGGTTCCATCCCCTCCCTGCCTATGCACTACACTACCCGCCACATATGCCGGGGAACCAGTCGGGAGCATAAAGAACGTCCTAGGTGGGGGGTGGTGCTCCGCTGGCAAAGATACCCGGTGAGGGGAAAACAAGCAATCTGGCGTGTAGGTCGGCGGCGAATCTCACGTCCTCCCTATGGACGAACACAGCCACATTCAGTTCACTACAGGAACAAATGGCCAGAGCACCTGAGGCACTCGCCTGCGCTCGAACGCTCTTCTGCAACACTCACTCAACACTCAACGCGCGCGCTTTTTGAATCTTCTCCACAGCTCCCTGCGCCTTCGAATCTGGGATATTTCCTCGACTGCCCTATTTTCATTTTAACTTTTAAAATTCATATCTTTGGTTCTTCTAAGCGTTTTATTGCCAATTTTGTATACTTTACCAGCTCCGTCACTCACAAAAGTTTACATTTATTATTTATCAAGGAAATTAAATTGTTTACATTTGTCAAGGAAATCAAGGTTAACCATTGTAGAATTCACGACCATTGAATCATCGATTGAATCACCATTCAACCATTAACCTTATAATAAACAAGGTAACGTTAATACGATTTCATTTCTTCAATTTTTACTTGCTTGATAAGTATGTACATCAGAAATTAAAAGATGACAAATCATTTTCGATGTATGACGTTGACCTGACGAAAATAATAGAGGTTGATATCCCCAAAACGACCGGAAAGTAGCAGAAATAGAGAAGGCATTTCGAAATCACCCTGAAATTCGTGGCAGTTCCAACAACGAGCGGGCCGGGCATCGAAAGACCGCGGCCTTCTCTCTTCTGTATCCCCCTTTGCAGCCACGCACAAGAGCACGTCTCCATCGGGATGAAAACAAATGACTGCAGCCCATTAGGGCGTCGGCGCGTCGGAGGGCCACCGAGGCACAATGGCGGCGCGAGACAATTGAAGAGCGGCGCGCGCGATATTGCGAAACGGCCGGCGCGCGCCGCTGCTGCGCTCTCCAGGCGACGAAACGCAATAAGGCGCCATCGCCGACGCCTCGACCGCTGCGCTGTCGCGTGGTCTGCCTCCGCCGCTGCCTTCTCCTCTTCCTCCCCCCCTCTACCCTCACGTCTGCCTCCGTCGCCGCTGCCACCTCCGCTCCCGCCGCTGCGTTCCCAGCCGTCTCCACTTCCTCTTCCTGCTCCATTTCCTCTTTGTGCGCCTGTTCCTCCCTCTCCTCGTCTTTCTGCAGCCCCTCAGCCTCCTCCTTCTCCATCCCCTGCCTCCCCCGTTTCCTCTTCCCCCACCTTCACCTCATTCTCTGCCGCCGTGGCCGCGTGAGCTGCCTCCTATTAAACCGGCCTCGATGTCCTCTTTTTCTCGCCTTTAGCTTCCGCCATTGGCGACCCGGTGAGAAGGCCGAGCGAATCGACTTTAAAGCTATGTGTTTCCGCGTCGACGGAAATATGGACTTAATAAAGATGAAGGATGGAGCGGAATAAAGGAATGTTTCGTACTTCTGAGGCGAGGAATCTGCAACGGTCAAGTGCTGTTGAATTGTTTCGTAACGTGAAATTTCTCAATTAAGTGTCGTACGTATGAAATATGCCAAAGCTATGTCCGGAAAAAGCGCATCAAGTGACACGAGTCGAGATCTGAGTCAGGTCATAAGGCACAGCAAAATTATTAGGATATGCATCACTTCGATGTCATTTTTTCATAACGATATCTTTGTATTTAATGCAATAAAAACGTAAAGCTTTTTTCTAAATAAAGCTGATATAAGGTATCCCGATATTTTTTCTAAAGCCAGAGATAAATTCACATTACGTGGAGAAACGTGCGAATGATTAACCAAACCAATCATTGATTTATTTTGTCCATTGGCGGAATAAGCTAATGGTTTTAAATAACATGCAAAAATAGAAACAAGCTTTCGTGTAATAATGAACTTATGATAGACGGTATTTAAAATTACGTAACTTCTCTAAAAATTCCAAATATGAAGCGACAGCGGAAATGAGAAATGACAGCTGTCCATTAATGTCGACATTAAATAATTTTCTGAAATTATTTTAAGAGATGAGATAATTGAAAATATTTATTCTGATCCTGAATGAAAATAATGATCGTAAAAACGAGAATTGATAACATTAGTTTAATGAATTTGCAATAAACATCCATTACAATGAATGGGAACATAAAACCATTATCCAATAAAGAAAGATTTTTTTTAAAAAAAAGCCTATGAAATTAGTTTCTACTGATGTGTCCCTGAGTTAACTCCTGTACTGAAAGAGACGTATAAAACCAGCGTGTAATATTATTTATTTATTGCGAGTGTATAAGCAAAATAGTTCAATTATTTAAAACTATACTTTTATTTAGTAAACAACTGTCCCTCATACATTCATTGATCCCGAAGGTATCAATGGCACATAAATATTTTATACTTTAATATGTTTGGAAATATACATATATTGATAACATGCCCAAAACGTGACAATACAGCACGATCGGCTTTATAAAGTTCGTAAGGTTGGTGTTACAAAGGCCATGGCAACGTCTGTGTCGAAGCCGCTGCCTCATTTGTCACTCGCTGTTCAGAGAGCCGCATTCGGATTAGTCAGCTGGGAGAGGCCTCCGGGCACCGAGCAACTAGTTTAACAGGATGATCAGAGTTAGCTGGGCCCCTCCTGAAGGCGACCGCTGCCCTGCCCCCCGGCGAATTAGGCGGCTCTGGGAGCAACTGCGGCGAGCTCCAAGGGATGGGACAGAACGGCTCAGAAGTAGCTTCTTGTAGAACAGTCCACTGAGAACGATGGCTAATGTCGCCACGACGCATGGAAACGCGCACAAAACCTTGATAACATTCAGAGAACGAAGACGGAGAAGAAGATGAAGGTGATGGAGCGGAAGATGAAGTGAAAATATTGAAGTTGAAGATAAAGAAGGAAGATAAAATAAACACGGAGGTTTCCACCGTTTATCTAAATTATCTGTATTAGAGCGCGATCTCGCGTGAAGAGGTTTTGCAGCCACAACAGAGAACCCTCTTCACAATAGTGACTGAGAGAAAATTTTGGAAACGTGCAGAGGTGAATATTCCAAAATAGAGAATCCATTGAGAACGTCAAATGTTAAAGGAAAGGCTGACGATGAGGTGGATGAAAGCTTATGAAATGAGTATATTAGAGCACAGCACAGTGAAGCTGATGACTCGCGTCGAGATAAAACTTGGAATCGAATTAGGGTGCAACAACAACATTAAGCCAAAGACTACCGGAAATGGGAGAGGAACGGTAGTAGAGGATTGTGAAGGTGAGTGAAAGATGGAATGGGAATGTAAATATAATAGAATAAAGAAAATGACAATAATGCTAATAATCGGCAACAATGTTACAATGTAAACGAAATAATAGAGAGACGAAGTAGTTTCAGGAACATACTCGCAGAATAAACGTTACGCTCGCCTTAACAAGAATGCTATTGACTTGCACTTCACGCAAGCATAGTGTGTGCTTGTGAATGAGAGGATGCTCTACTATTTTAGACAAGGGTGATCATTATTTACTCGCAGAGGGCGAACAAATTTCTCTATTTCCACAGAAAGAGGCAAGTGCAAGTATCTGAACAATGTCCAAAGCGTAGTGTGTACTCCAGGGCCATTCTGATATCCTAGTTAACATAGGCCACAATGATTAATAGAGTCCCTTAATGTATTCTACTGGCGTTTTTGCACCGTGACATAACAAGTTCTTGGAACGTATAGAGTACTTTTTAGAATTGATGAAATATGTAGTATTCCAGTGTAATAGACAAAGAAGATAATAACAAAGACAAAGAAACGTTAACGATAACGTAATGGAAAGATTTCCACTGAAGATGACTTTCACGAAACTCCAAGATCTTTGCTCTATATTGATAATTAACAGCAAATGAGAGGTATCGGATTCAGGGAGAACATCTGGAATTGTGGCGGCGAGTGCGGTTGTGACGTAGGAGGAGTAGTTGGCGGAGCGGCCGCTGGCGAAGGAAACGGCGGCGACGGCGGCGGTGCGACGGGCTTAGGCTCGCGGTCTGGCAATCCATTCGGCCCGTCAAACTGCAGCGCGAGTTCGGCACCTCCTTGCGAAGGGCGAGGGCGGGGAGCAGGCAGCAGAGGAATGGTCCACGCCCGCACAAGACGGAAACGCTGTTCGGACGTGCTCTCGTATGATTTTGAAAGAGCAGCTCTAATAACCACAGGGCCAGAGCCAGCATTGGCTCCGTTCGGCGCTGTCTGGAGGTGAACTCTAGCGCCCGGTCTCTCTGATAGGTAGATTTCTGAGCTTTCTCCTATCAACACACGCGAATGTCGGAGAGAATGGGCCACGGTTTGCGCACAAACTTTCATTCTTCTTCTTTCTCCTATTCCCTCCCTTTACAACCACACACACATGCACTTCACTACCACACATGTCGGGTGTTTTGAGCTTGTTCCGGCCGGGGCAGTGCCCCATTGGAAGAAATTCCTCGAGAGGGACCTCCGCCGCCAACCGACGCGTAGGTCATCTCTCCATAGGCAACGGGATCACTGTCATCTCCCGGGAGAAAACATTCACTACCCTAACGGGTCTAATGAAAATAGCCCGGAAACATCTATCAATCATCAATCTAATACAAAAATATCAGTACTAATGCATTTACATGTATTTTCCTTCACTGTTTACTGATTGGAAAGTGTTCGCTAGCGATATCTGTATAGCATATCATACGTATCTGTATAGCATATCATACAAGACTTTGTCGTACATGTATCGCAAAGACGTCATGACCGTATAAAACGTATAAAATAAATGGATACGGCAGAGGAACAGAATACTGGAACATGAGTCAATAAGGTTCCTTTTTCATCTCAATGAGCGTTTCCCGTCCTTTACTCTCATATTGAGAACTAGCTTAAAAACCGAAGTGATTCGGGAATTTATCACAGTGATCTATTTGATAGGAGGCCTTCGTAGCGTTGCCCGGGTCTTATGTACAGATGCTTCAGACTATCGATTGCACTTTGTTCGTAGTATGTTTCTACGATCCACATGATACATTTATTAAAATGTCTCAGGATAACACGTAAACACTTATTTTTCTGCTCTCGATTTACATGTTTGCTGTTTTCATTTTAACAATTGGTAAACTGCAATAGTTAGACTGTGAATACAACCCATTTGGGGGTAATATTTGATTCTCGGTCGTTCAAAAGTATTCGTGCCAAATTTGGAAGCAATCACTCCAGCTGCAGTGGTAGAATTTTAGGCGGCAGATACTATTTTAAACAACGTCACCTATTTAATACATAATCCTAGAGTATGTATTTGTAAATTTTCATAAATTCGTCCTGAAAATAACGTACGTAACCTGTACTTTCGGGGCCTCATCTCATTTCAAAATGTCATGACAAGTCAATATTTCCTTCGTACGACAAGACTCGCTTTCTGTTTTAGCCATGTAAATTACTACTTATTTAGAACCAAATTTCGATTACATTAAACGGGCGGATGACACATAGAGTGATTCTAAAGCTCATTATCATTATCGTCATTATCAAACAACATTCTAACACTTGGACACTTACCTGAAGTTTGATTGAAATAAGAAATCGAAGTTCTATTCCATATTCTTTTATCTGGTCTATAAATGTCCCCATGCGTCAAATGCGATATGATGTTATAATTATAATAATTTTATTATGCATCACTTATGAAAATGTAGTCAGAAAATAATATTTTATTTCAAAATCGATTAAATCATCTCGTGAACAATAGTAGAACTAATTTCAAATGAACGCCGAAAAAATATTTAAGAAGTTTTCAATGATATTTTTTATTGTTTCATTTCTCTAAAAAAGGGGAGATTTCGTGTCTGTTCTATGATTCTAAAAACCTGTTTGAGAGCTAAGAGCTACAAATCTGTTTATTTAACACATTCTTACTCAGAAAACACAGAATACATCATTTCGAGTATTTTTTTCGGCAGGAAGTAAATTTCCTAATTGTGCCTTCCGCTGGAAATCCCAAACTCGGTTTTGTGCCTCGGAAATAATGAAACATTCCTGGTCTTCTTTCTCTCTGAATACTCTTCAGCGTAATTCTCTGACTACGCAACCAAATAAAGAATTTCGACACAATAAGCGTTGAAGACGCTGAAAACATTCTTTGTGGATTCTAAGGAATGCGTCAAATTAGCAACAGGAACAGTCGCCCCCTCTTGCCGCTTCGGAAGTCCTTTGATCTGCGAAACACAATTCCGAACGGAACAGATGTTCTGCCCCGTCTTTGCGTCGTCACGAAGCCGAGCAAGAAGTCCCGAGAGCGGAGTTGGAGGTGATGGAATATGGAGGGTTCTGACTGCAGCTGCCAACAATGAATATCAGGGATTAGGTGAAGAACAGATGTGTTTTTTTAATTTGCATAAGCGTTAACGTGTTCCAAAGGCAATTTTCCACATTTGGACACGTTGAGGAATTTTATTACGCGTCGTGACAAAGATAATTTGGATAAATATATTCTTTCATTATGAATTGTAATACCGTATCTGTTTAATTTTTTAATAAAACACATGGAATATGAAGATTCTTCTTTGACAAAAATATGAATGTTCTTTGCCACTCCAGTTGACGGCGCCAGCGTCGTTAAGCCCTAGCGACCGTCGTATTCTCTACCTTTCGCCCCTCCCACTTTTCTGTTTCGCTTGGGCACCAGTCGCTTTTCAATATCCAGACAGACGAGTTCAGGTGCAACTCGCGCGATAAGTTTGCATGGGTGGCTCGCTCTGGGCAGGCGTCCTGTGCGGTTCTCTGCAGAACGTAAGTTGTTACTAGCGAGAACTAAATTGTTCGGTATTCAGATTAGCACGCAGAACTAATCCGGAGAGGAGGAGGAGAGACCGTATGCCACAGTAAGGAAAACTCTGGAATAGAAAAGCAACTGCCGTCAGAAAACAAACGCATTCAATATATTTCGGAGGTTGAAGTTTGGGTAGTGAATGCCACAAAAGCAAGGACAAGGAGAGCAGGCAGCGTCACATATATTAAGTACTTGAACCCGATTTAATCAATATTGAAATGTGAATGTACGCGAGTCTCTCACGAAGCCAGCGAATTTTCTTTCTTTAAATTACTGACCAGTAGTTGAAGGGAATGTTTACTTTAACATTAAACTGTTATATCTTCGTGTAGGGACTAAACAACCAAAGATATTAACACTACAAGAACAAAGGATAATAGAATTATTTCATTGGAAACAATGCCAAAATACTTGAATATCAGAATAAGCAGTTGAGTGACTTTTTTAATACGTGAGTTCAAACGCACTGACTGCTTAGTTAAACCATTCAAACAATCACATTTTGAGATAATTTTAATTTGACCTAAATTCGCCAGTGATTGAAAGAAAAGAAAGGATACTACATTTTAATGTAATATACATGTATAAACTTTAGCGTTTTTGACACAGAAGTACACGAGGTCAAAAAAGAAAACAGAGAATCAAATTTAAAGCGCAATCTTTACTTAAAGTTTAAAACAACAGAAAGGCCTAATTTGTACGCTGGGCACCAAACTGCAGTCCATTTCGAGGCCTGATATTTATTAAATGCAAAAAGCTGCGCGCAAAGAACTCTCGTTAGAAACCTACAGCTCGTTAGAAACCTACAGCTCTGGAAATTAAAGGAACAATGTACCAATGACCTGGAAACAAACTATAGTCTAGGGTTTTCTGAACACGCCTTTGTAGCTTCTGTTCCAAAAAGGCAGTGTGCTCAAAGGTTTAAAAAGGGTGAGTTAAAGGAAGAGTTTGCGAGTCGGATTACTGGAGATTACAAATTCCCACCCAACAGTTTACAAGATTCTTAGGTATTAGACGAATGAATATGCATCGTGGTATTGCTTATGAGCTTTGTGAAACACTGAGTTAATTGACTACTTCAAGATCCTACATAGGATAGGTTTTTTGGTAGGAACGGTAAGGAAATGCGAATATTAAAGAAAACTTCCATTACTCAACGACTTCAATAATTCCAATTAAATGTGCGTAACTATAGGACTTCTAACAAACTGTTTAAATTGTTTTTAAATTGTTCATGCATTAATTGAAGGAAAATGTGTTTAAAGCTTTAAAGAGGTGGGAATAGAAGTGACTGATGGTGGGAGTAGATAATTGTAGGGATGGGAATGAGTGAATGGGGATGAGATTTGATAAATGCGTTGGGGTGAGTGAATATTGCGGAAGTGGGTGAATTGCACGGAAGAGGGTGAATTGCGTGGAAGTGGGTGTATTGGGGAGAGGATGAATTGTGTGGAAATGGGTGATGTGAGTGAAAGGTGGTGAATTGCGTGAGAGTGGGTGACTTTGGTGGGAATGTGTGAAGTGCGTGGGATGGGGTGAAAAGCGTGCGATGAGGATGGGAATGTATGTGGAAGTGGGTGAAGTGCATGTAAGTGGGTGAAGAGCGTGGTAGTTTGGTGAAGTGCGTGGGAATGGGTGAAGTGCATGGAAGTGCGAGGGAATAGGTCAAGAGCGTAGGAGTTGGGTGAAGTTCGTGTGAGTGTGTGAAGTACGTGGGAGTTGGGTGAAGTGCGTGGAAGTGGGTAAAGTGCATGGAAGTGGGTGAAGTGCGTGGAAGTGGGTAAAGTGCATGGAAGTGGGTGAAGTACGCGGGAGTTGGGGGGATGTGCGTGGGAGTGGGTGAAGTGCATTGAAGTGGGTGAAGAGCGTGGTATTGAGTGAAGTGCGTGGGAATGGGTCAAGAGCGTGGGAGTTGGTTGAAGTGCGTGGGGGTGGGCGAAGCGCGCGCGTTGTGCGGGGGAGTGGGAGTGGGAGTGGCTACTCACTCGGTGGTGCCGGCGCCGCGTCCGCGCCACCGCGCGGCGCCCGCGCGCGCCATGGGCGGGCTGCTGCTGCCTGCTGCCACGCTGCGGCCGCCGCCTGCGCACACACACCACTCGCCTCAGTCCTCCGCTCCAGACACCAGCGCACTCGCGGGCAGGCAAGCGGCCTGCCGCTGCCTTCCCGCTCTGGCCAGGGAAAATCAATTACACAACGAGTGCATTTTATCTAGCACAAGGTTTTTAAATTAAACTTTTTGACATGTACCATTATCATTATGCAATATATTCTTTTATTAATGATTATATTGTATGGAAATAGTATTCACATTGTATCCTGATTAATTTCTTTACATTCACAATGTTGAAAATGATAATAGAAGTAGACAAGATCTTAAAATTTAGTGATTCAGTTACCAATATTGTTCCTGTTTCGGTTAATAAACTATTTGGTTTCAAGCATTTGTAAACAAAACATTCAGAATTCAAACGGTTTTCGGAGTTCTTTCTTTAGTACAATACTTATTTTTTACTTTTCAGTTTCAATTAAATATTACCCAAGTGTTTAATTGAGATTTGTTTACTGTATACAGACTTTTTTGGGGGTAAATTGTAAAGCACTAAAAAATTGATCATTTTCTGTCGGGAAATGAATAAAAGAAACAATATCGTTAACTTTCATCTGAGGTTGCTGCCGCCAAAACAGACATCTCACGTTACACTGCCAGTCAATTCTCGAAATGACTAGAAAGTTGAACGAAATTGTAAAGAGCTTTTAAAAAATGAAATCGATTTATTTGATTGCTATTCTGACAATATATTATTGAAAAAATATTTGTTTTAACCTCAGTGTGTGAACGGTTTTCTAATGTTTTCGGTTAGAAAACCTTGCTAAGAAAACTAACCTGCAATAAAGCATGCACAAAACACTGTCAATTTCACACAAGAATTAGCGAAAAACAAACACATACAGATGAGAATGACATGTTGAGTGCTTCAATCTCGAATCTGATTTGCAAAAATAGTAGTATAGGTGGAGTGCCTGTCACGGACAAGCCTTATTTGACATACGAGAGCCGACGTGTATGCAACCCGCAACATCGCTATGTATACGGAATTGCATAGTCATGATTATATCGCGGAATTTTAGGTTTTAAAACGCGTTTTAGGTGCCTAAAATAGGTTATTTCAGCATCTCAGTTAAGGTTTTTAAATGGTAGAATAGGCATAATTTAAAACATGAAATATACAATAAAGACACACTTTTACAATTTATACTATATATTTTAGAAAGATAAAAATATAAATCAATATTATATAGTATCGGTTCTGTATATTTTTGCGATAATACTATTTATAAACAAATTTAATTGTTTGCTCTTTAGGTAGAAATATTCGTACTTTGCCTCACAATAAGTTACTAATTATTTCTCCAAGTATTGAAGAGAAAATGAACGTCTCTTATGGAACAAGATCTGTTTAATATCATCCTTGTCTGTTTTGCCGACAAGACGAGAACGTTAAAAGAAGCCACAGACAAAAGAAATTAGGCAAATTATCTCCATTTTAGGTTTTTAAAAGTGAAGTAGGCACAAATGTGCATTCATGTTGAAATAAGCTCTTTTAGGTGCTATGAAATTGACGGGTTCAAATAATCCTAAAAATCCGCGTGCGTAGCTTCGCAAGGCACTGAGCGAAAGAAGGGGCGGGGATGCGCTGACGAACTGCGACGCGAAATGCGCAGCGTCGCGGGGACGAACGACACAAAAGGCGCGGCACGCCGGGCGCAGGGCAAACATTATGCATCCACGCCGCGCCCTTTGGCGTGTGCAGCCCTTTGGGCGCGGCCCCTGGCGCCCGCCTCCGCCTCTGCCGCCCCAAAGGGCTGCGCCCGCCCTGCCGCGCGCTCAAACCAATAATCCGGACGTGTGCCCCGGGCCCCGCCGCCTACTCGCACTTCACCAGCTGCTCCCCCCCCCCGCCTATGGCCATGCGTCGTCGCCGCCTCCCACTCCCGCTTCATGAACCACACCCCTCCCACCAACTGCTACCCGCCGTCACCGCCTCCCACCTCCGCCGCCCACTCCTCTTTCACCAACCGCTTCCCTCCCACCAACGGCTGCCCGCCGTCACCGCCTCCAACCCTCCGCCGCCCACTCCCCTTTCACCAACTGCTCCTCTCCCACCAACGGCTGCACGCCGTCGCCGCCTCCCACCACCGCTGCCCACTCCTCTTTCACCAACCGCTCCCCTCCCACCAACGGCTGCCCGCCGTCACTGCCTCCCACCTACGCCGCTCACTACTCGACTGCCCGGCGTATTTTTGTCTCCCTTCTCTCAACTCCCACCCACGTCTTTCATGTCTTCCCCCGCCTTGCGATGTACTTCCCCGCCCGTCACCTGCCGCACACCTCTCTTCCGTTTAGTGCTAACCGACTGCTGCCTACCCCCGCCCTCAGCTCACCTACCACCTGCCCTTTCCCGCTCTCCCGTGGATCCCTTTGCGTGAAGTTCTGCCCCTCCATTGCCCATACTGTTTGGTAAAACACATATCTGAATCCACATATTTCAAATTCCCCTCACAACAATAGTTTAAGTATTTTCTAATTATTTATATTACGCTTCAAAGACCTTGCTTGTTACCCGAGCGTTAGCAGTTACTTTGCAGAACTCACCAGCACCTCCAGCAATTCTCTACACAAGGCTACAACGAACGGGCTAAAATAACGCTCCAAAAATCTACAAGTTCAAGAAATATTTACACCATCGTGACCACGCCCGTTTAAATCTATCTCTTGCCTCCATTAGCAGTGTCTGTATTTCGTCAATTATCTACTCCGCTGTTATTACACTTCATTTCCTAGGCAGCCGAATGCTCATGATCTTTTCCCCCCGTATTGGCACACGTCGCCCATCCTTCTGCAGATCCTCCGCCATTGGCCTGGGCTCGCGCGGCTTAAATGCTTGCGCTCTCTCAGGAGGTAGCCTGAGCGGCGCGAGGAGCGGCGACGCCCAAGGAGCAGGAGCTGAGGGAGACGCGGCACTAGAGAGGGTTAAGTCAGGACGGAAGGAATGAAAGATGGCTGACGGATAGAAAAGAAAGAAGGCAAGCAGGCAGAAAGGAAGGAAGAAAGGAAAGAACGCAATCAGAAAGGAAAGAAAGAGAAGAAAGAAAAGCAGGCAGAAAGGAACGAAGCAAGGAAGGAACGAAGACACACAGAAAAAAGAGAAGGAAAACACATAGACAGGATGTATGACGGCAGATAGAAAGATACGTTCCCTGAAGGGACGGAAGACAAGGAAAGATGAATGACAGATAGGAAGGAGTGAAGGCAGTCAAGGTAAGATGATACACAGAAAGAAAGGAAGGCAGACACGCGAAAATAAAGAAGGAAGGAAGAGGGGCAGAAAAGAAAGAAGAGGATACGCTAATATGGCGGCAAATGTGCGAAAGAGGACGGAGGAAAGGTGTGTTTGCGATGAGCGGGTCTTGTGTTGCGTGGCTGAAGTGGAGGCGCTGAAGGTGGAACTGTAAGGGAGGAGTGAGGCACTGAAACGAGTGGCAACAGTGCAGATGGTGCTAAAAAATGTGGCACAACTGTGGTGTTTGGGACGGTGAAGATAACGCACAGTAACGGTCAAGCGATAGCAGTGTTGTTGACAACACGAACAGAGAGAGTCAAGGTGTTTTGGGGTTTCGTTCTTTTATGAGGCGAATTGCTTCAACTTTCCAAGGTGTAGCAAAGCGCAGGAAAACTTGTGAATGTAGCTCTGTGAATAGAAGTGACAAGAATGAACCCGAGCATGAAAATCGGAGTGAAGACGGTGGGTTCGGGAGAAATTAAAAATTGTCGTTGATATCGCGACAGACACTACGTGAAAAGCTCAGAGGTGTGTCCCAATGAATAAGGTGGAAAGTAGTGTCAGGAGAAGATGAACAACTTTAATACACCAAACAGATATTGAGCAAAAAGAAGTACAATCAAACCTATAAGAGGACATTGGATTCATAGCGATACTGGAATATTTGGATATCCAGTGATATGATTGGGCTTACGTCACTTGCGAAGTGTTTAATGTCAAATTTGCGTGGCCAATCTGATTTCTCAGGAAATGCATTCACCACTAATTCACTTTGCTTCCCGACTAGACAGAAAAAACATATTATAATATGAATTTCACTTAATTCTTATCAGTTAGAAATTCACGACAGTGTATTACCGATTGAAGAATCAATCTGTAGTACTACAGAAAGGTCGATTGTTTTAATGTTTCTTTCCTATTCTTCCTTTCCGGGCATTCAGTAAGAATACGAAATTTACTGTCATGTCGAATAATGCTATAATATTGCATTGTTTAAATTTAACTACCATTTATATCACGGAAATCATGCAAATGGCAATAAAGTTCTCATTATTCCATTCAGTTTAGAGCCAGGGTACGAACAATTCGGAGAAAATTAATATATCATCTGCATATTTTCAGGTCTTCATCTCTTCTTCTGGTAAAGGAAATTATATGTGCAATCAATGAAAATCGTTAACGCCAATTTTAAATAGAAACATGCCACAGAACTTCGAGGTTGAAATATTGCCCTTTTTCGACATTGACCGTACTCGCAAACGTCTCGAAATATATCATATACAAATATGGATTTATTCCAGCTTTTCGTAACTTACTTGTTACCCGAACATTCGGTGTCATGGGCAACTGCCCAGACTCATTGCATGCTATCAGACTCTACATTTTCACTCGGCTTGACTTGCGACACGAAAGAAAAGAAATAAATCTTGCGAAAACGGTACGTAAAGTTTGCTTTTGTTTATTGTAAATGTAAATTTGCATTTAATATCAGGAGCTAAATTCATACCGTTGGTTCGCTTTTTCTGTTTAAATCAGCCCTTTCAACAAACCTATTTTTTTTATAAAAATTTAATTTTGTCGTTGAATCTAGTGAACAATGATCGGTAATGTATTGTATATGTTTTGCTTTATATGCATATTTCTCAGAGTACATAACGTTTATAATGCTGGCAAACTAATCTACCACTCAACCTAAATTGCCTCTCTTACGATAATTGTAGATTATTATAAAATACTTTTCTAAAAAAAAATAAAGTATGAGAAACAGTAGCCATTTTTCATGTCTTAGTTACACGTATGGCAAGACTTTGAGTCTTTGAAATCTTATGCTCTAATCTTATTTTATACAACTAATTCACAGGGAAACAAACATAAATGCTAATGTTAAGATATAAGGATTTAAGAAATCGAAAAATCTCAAGAGACATTAGTGATGCTACTTACTTTCTCATATTATTACTTACTTTCTCGCATTATTTAAAAATTTGCAATTTTCGAAAATTCGTAGAGTTTAACGAAAATGAGACCGGCGCCATTCTATTAAGTCTTTGTTCTACCCGTGGAAAGAAATTGGGGAACATTTCTCTAAAACGATAATAGCATAATTCCGGTGGTAGCACACGCCGAAACGTTTATCTACGATCAAAGCAAGTAGTTAAGTACTTCGTAGATTCGTCAGAGCAAAGAAGGTCCTTTTTAGTTGCTCTCGCTTTCGCCGAAGTACTAAATATCATCACACGAACAAGTTGCGGCATACAAAACGATCGCAGATATGCAGATTTTACAGTTTTCTCCTGCCTGGTTCGCATGACATTAAAGTGCGGCTATATTTACATCACCTCTCCTTTCTCCACTGCTCACTATTTCTCAGCCCCTGCATTTCGAACCTACTACTAACCGATTCCATTTACGCTACTTCTTGTGATCCTCGCTGTTCTATCTTGTCTCGTGCCCCTTGAATTCTCTCTTATACCGTACGAGCATCACTTTTCGTTTACAGAACGCGCTGCAGTAATATGAGCATTCAACAAGAACGTGAATTAACGCTTTAAACAATTTACTTCTACTCGTCTCGTAATGTTTCATGCGTCCGTAATACTTGTGGCGCATGTATGATCTAATTACCCGTTTAAATTCCCCGGACAAACAAGAGCCACCGTATTTCTTATCATTACAAGTGCACTATCTACATGTTCTTCTATCATTTAAAAGAAGATAGAATGCACAGAACTTGAATGCCACTCGTTGGCAGTGTTTGATAAAATAATAATAATAATAATAATAATAATAATAATAATAATAATAATAATAATAAGAAGAAGAAGAAGAAAGCTTAAAATTCGGTGAAGAAAACCAATCTAGACTTAAGGATGTCCATATCCTAAAAGCTCTGTATTTAATGGACCTTAAAGTTCTGGAAAACTCAAGGGACTAACGAGAAGCCATAAATTAAAAAAAGAATGTAGCCAAGATAATGAAAAAAAAAGTTATATTACATAGGACAGGCACGGCGATACCCAGCACTGCAGTCCGCTGCACTGCATTTCACAGTCCTATTTTTCAACACCCTTCACAACATCCAACAGAACGGCCCTAAAATTTACAAAGTTTATGATTTCATTTTCTTGAAGTAATTTTTATTACTTAAGTTAAGTAGTATATATTTTCAGTATAATAGTATTAGTTTATAAATAATAGTAAGTATTAGTTAATTAGTAATAATAAGTAATAATAATAGTAATTAATAGTGAATATTAGTTAATTTAATAATAAGTATTAGTTTATATTTAATAGTAATATATCTTTAAATATATTACTATTAAGTAATACATTTAAAAAATCTATTACTTAATCTATAGGTCCTAACGTAATTTCAACACGTTTCGATTTGCACGGACAGATATTGCGGCGTATCTAGACGCATTTCTATTTTTCACGCAACCTGTTTTCGTTGAAACCCTCTCCTCTCTCTTTTCGCGACCTGGTCACTTGGTGCACCCGCTTGTGGTCTCGCCAAGCACCCCCCCTTCCCCCGCTTCAACTGCAGAGCTGGAGCGCGCGCGCAGAGGAAATGGACGGTCGCGTGACGCCGCCCACTGGCAATTTGCTCCGACTGACCGCTCTCGCGTATCTTTGCAACCGCTCCTCGGGAGGCCCCGCCATTTCTCTCAGGCGCATTATCTTCCTTGTATGAAATATCGCCTCCCAAACGGTGCAGATTTTCTTTCAGATATATCGTTGGGCTATTTTCAGCTTCGCATTCCTCCTGGTCGCTGCAGAGGTATCTCCATAACTTGCAAAGGAAATGTTAAAATTTCAGGAACTAATTGGTCGTTAGGATAAGCAACGTGAAACAGCACCTCGACGACCGGAAAAGTTGTATATAGTAAATTAAATATGCAATTTCATAAATTCTGTGGTGACAGCTGAGATTTTGTGGTACTCCATGATAAAATATATGGGGTGAATAAGATATCAACCACAATAGTATACAATGTAATTATAATGCGATTACATGTATTCAGACACGTGTTTCGGGTAGAACCACTGATGATGGGAAGAGTGTTCCCGAAACACGTGTCTGAATACATGTAATCGCATTATAATTACATTGTATACTATTGTGGTTGATATCTTATTCACCCCATATATTTTATGCAATTTCATGTTTAATTTACTATAAATATTTACGTAAAGTAGTACATTCAATAAACAGTGGTAAACGATCCGAGAGCCCTTCAAAGCAGACAGTGGTTCTGGACTCTTGCGTTAATGAGACACCTTTCGTTGTGATTATGTTCCTAATCCACACATTTCAAGATATTCGATTTGCTTGTCACACTTGGCAATTTTTGATACTCTACCTGAGTGTATGTCTTTTGAAGATGCTATTCTCGCAATATAAACTTAATTGCAACAAAATTGATGCAAACTTTCTATGATTAGATTCTAATCATTTTTGCGTAATAAAGAAACTAAATTATTGAAAAATAATATTAATATATCAGTTTTTTTAAAAAAGCTCATTTTTATCATTAATAACGAGATAACACACAACAACTTTTTCCATAAAACAGAATAATTTTCGGCTTACTTTAAGCCAACGATAACGTGAATATTCTTCACAGTTCTTTCTAAATTAACTGAAGGGTTCCAGTTATTAACGAAAATATATAACTACAATATATTAGTTTAGTGTAACACACGTTTATACATTGCAATTTCCCATTACTAACAATCTTAGTAGTACTTTTTACAACGCAAAAAGTACTTCTGTGCATTCATAATACGCTATGCAGCATCTCATCAGTTTCCGCACATACTTTAGTATTCTACCTAACTCGAACCAAACAATGTCATGAAAAATGTTTCCTGAATAACTAGTTATAATGTTTACAATGTTTAATGGTCACCTCACACCGTACCAGAACTGTGTAGAACAACTCCTTCGGCACCGTATATTCTAAACTTTTAACAGCTGTACCCCTCACAGCAGTCGGCTACGGTTGCAACAAGGCAACTTCCCCGCCGTTGTTCACAGAGACGTCGGTATCGGTGGCTACTCGAGCTCGAGCGTACGGCGTCAATCACATGCCTCTAGTTGAGCGTGGCGTAGCCCGAAAAAGCCACGTCTGGAGGCTTGTCCACACTGAGAGGAGGGAGGGAGAATGTTCCGCTAGGCCTCAAGAGGCACGCACCGCCCTTACGCCGTTTTCTCCCCGTGCAGCCCCCGCCGCTCCCGCTTGGCGACGCCAGGGGAACGCCGGAGCGCAGTGCACGCGTGGCTGCGCCGGGGCGGGGCGCGGCGGGGTGAAGCAGGCGGGGCGGGGAGGGGAGGGGCGGGCAGGCGCTCACGCATGACGCGTGGCGATCCATCCGGCAGCTGTCAGCCGCGACCGCCGCCGTCAAGAGCATCAAGAGCATCGCCTCACCGCGCCGGGCCGGCAGACTTCCTCAAAGGCGCCCCCCCGCCTCGCAACCCCCTTCGGATCCGCCTGGCGACGGGACCGGCGCGCCGCGCAGGTGATGGATGCTATTGTTCTCGCTCCCTTGCGATCGCTCCGACGGCGACGCTGGCGCTGTCGGCGGCGGGGATGAGAATGACGGCAGGAATGGTTGTGAAGGATGGCAAGGGATGGCGAAGACGGTAGGAGGGTGCGTGCGTGCAGTGAGCCGGAATGACTTATAGCGGAGGTATATCCGTTCGCCAACGCCAAGGCACAGACATGGCAAAAAAGTGTGGTTATTTTAGAGAGGCCGGTTTCTTTGAATATATCGATGGATTGATATCGACGGGGGCCGTGTGAAGGTGATGGATGCTATTGTTCTCGCTTCCTTGCGAACGCTCCAATGGTCAATAGAGACGGTAGCGCTAGCGGTGGGGGAGCTGAGAATAACACCAGTGAAAAGGCGTGCGTACTGAGAACCGAAATACCGAAATAATTCAGAGATCTTATCATGTTCTGCTTGCTCTTGCTATGACCAGTGGACTAGAAATAGGAACAAAATGCGGAAATACCCGTTTGTTTCACTATGCCAGTACGTTGTTATCGCCGGGAGCGACGTGTAGGTGATGGATACTATTGTTCGATGCCCTTACAATCGCTCCACCGGAGAGGGCGGTCGATGTGTAGCAGCAAAGGTGATTATGACAATGGGGCATATTTGGCGACAAAGGTTGCCGTGGCTGCAGAAGTGAAGGTAACGTGTATGATTTTAGCATCACACAGTGAGGCGAAACGGCGCGGCGCGAAAAACTATTACAGGAGAGATAGGTAAGTCCTCCCCGCAGACACGACGGGTGAAGGAAGACAGCAGTACAAAAATAATTTTACAAAAACCGGTATTTTTCTTTACATTTAGTGGTGTATTGATATCGACGGGTTGCAGGTGTATGATACTGTATGGTATGTATTGATCTGGCATTCTCGCTCCGTCGGCCAGTGTAGCAGTGACGGCGAGAGCAGCGGTGACGACAGGGTTGGGAATAGTGATGATGATGGTGCCGCAAACACTAATATAAAATGGCCCCAATAGCTCTTTCTGAAAACAATGGGCAATATCTGAATTTGAATTTTTCATTTACGGATTGAATGCCTATAACGGTGCCATGTGCAGCAGCGTACGAAAATTGCACTGCATTGTGCATTATAATCAAACTTCACCACGTCCGGGCTGAGATGGCTCAGATAGAATCACCGTTGCCGCTGCAGCGTCTCTGACCAGTGAGTCATAGGATCGAAGTCGCGACTGTGGCGAAGTTCTCGGCACTAGTTTTAAAGTTAGGTTGAATTCAGCTGCTGCACCGACGTATGTCTGAGCGACAGTTCTAGTGGTGGACTGCTGTGATCTTGATTTTACCAAGTATTCCTTATTAATTCCAGACAAATACGTAGTCGTAGCTATACTCTAACAGATGGCCCACCAACTGCGCACAATCTTTCCTTCTTCATCCTTGACTCCTCCCCCCTTAGATGTACACACTACACTATCACATATGCCGGGAGACTACTCGGGAGCTTAGAGCTGGTCTCGTCAGCGGCGGTGCTTCTATGGTGGAGATACCTGGACAAAGTGATCTCCCCCCAAACCGGAAGTCAGGTGTTAACAGGGGAATAATAATGCCTCCTTCCGGACTATAAGAAGCTATACGCGCAAAGATCTATTAACCAAAGTATCATTAAGAATGGAATATAACAAGCTCTACGCGGAAAGATCTATTAACCAAAGTATTATTAAGACTATTAACTAAATATTTCTTAAGTTTTTATCTCGTAAACGTCATTCATTCTAAGTCTGCCCTTTCCGTATTACATTCCCCTACCTAGTCTCTTTTGGTCCAGTGTTCGCCGAGAGCGTTGGCGGTGGGGGCGGGGCAGGGGTGGGGCGTTGCGGAGGCGGGGCGGGGGTGGGGCGTTGCGGGGGCGGGACGGGGGCGAGTGCAGGGCAGGGGCGGGGACTGTAGCAGGTCACCGGGAGGGAACGAGCTATTAAGTGGAAGGGAGGAGACAAGCTGAAGTGTGGCCGGTGACGGAGGCCTCGACGCGACATCCGAGCCTTTCCGGCGCCGCGCCGCGCCGCGACGGCCACTCCGCGCGAAGGGCGCTCTCCCGCGCAGTGCCGGGGCGTCGCGACGCCTGTGCCCCGCAGTGCCACCTCCTGGCAGGTGCCTGCTGTGGCTCATATAGATGTAAGTCCGAGGGGCGGAAAGCGAGATGCGAGGAATCCGTATCAGTCATGAACATATATGCGTTCAGTTGATGTGGTACGAGACTGAAAATCGATTAATGTATTTGAGGCAGACGCGTTAGAAAATTGTCTGCTCCTTTAACGGAAACTCTCTGCCCTTGATTTATTGCTCCAAATAGCAGTGGAGTTTACAGTTCAAAAGTTTAATGTAATGAATGTAATTGCATGATTTGTGTTACAATCTTACAATACACCTCGATGTGAAAATCCCACAGTAATCTAAATTTAAGTTGTTGAATTAAATTAATTTCATTTGACATTCCTGTCATTATGGAATTCATGAATTCATGAAGGGGAAATGAGTGAAGTAACGGAGGAAGAAAACTGTTCTCTGGCTACACAATGCCTCATTGAAGGCTACGCATCGGTAGAAACAAAGAGTAATTGCGTGAGAAAGAGGAAGCGTTGTTGCCATACGACGCGAAACAAACAGTTCCGCGCCGCGTCTTCACATTATCTTGCAAAGCAAATGTCCACGGAGTACCCTACGATGGGAGACAAGCAGTGTTCGCGGAAAGAATTACAGTGTTTCGTAGACGGTAAAAGTATAGAGTTGGCATTTGTTTCTCTAAAGAAGAAGATGAAAAATGAAAATATTTGTATTGTACAATTTTGTATTTTAAATAAAATATAGATAGTTCACACAAACACAATGGCGCCCAGAAAGGAGAGGGGGGAGAAGCTGGAGCAAATTGCCCCAGGCACCGACTTAATTGGGACTCCAATTTTTTTGTTCCATTCCAATAAAATAGAAAATGTATTTACTTCTAATTTAAATCCACTGTTTTCAATTATTTCTGTTTCACGGAGAAATAAATCCTGTTTAGGAACAGCAGGGAAGCGGAACTTCTGTTGGAAATAAGGGGCCCCCGAAGATCTACTGCCCCAACCCCTTGCTTTCTCCGTGCGCCCCTGCAAACATATCTGAAATTTATTGTCACAAATAACCCAATTAGTACTATTTACCATTTTTCATAAGCTAAAGCAACATAAGCATTGACATTTTATTAAGAAGTAACGTTTATAACTGCTCAATAAACACAAAAGTCTACTACTAAATGTTGAGGCAAAACTGCCCCAATTGGCCATGCGTATAGCACAAAATAATAGTTGGATTTCTTAAAACATCAGTCGTCTGAATTGACAAGAAATATAGATAAAATTAACTAGAAAACGCAAAAAAGCATAAATGGAATCACATTCAATGCAATTAGATATCTTTCATGAGTATTATTAAGGATGGTCTATTCTAATTATTATTACCTACGCAGCGGGATAGGAAAAACCCATGGGAGAAAGGGAGGGGGAGACACACAATTATTATTATTGTTTATTCTAATTATTATTAATTATGGTTTATTCTAATCAGTAAAGCCTAATAAACAAAACGGAAAATGTCAGCTAGTTTTTATTTTCTAATATTAGTCTTACTGTTAATAAAATATTGCTTAACAAGGCGATTCTAAGAAGTTCCAGCATCTTCTCGACTGTGAGCACTGGCACAAAAGGCTTGACTTTGAGAACCAGCACAAAAGGAATGAAACAGGAGATTGGATTTCTGGAACCCAAACGTATGCGCGTGTACCACATCAGCAGTGAACCTTTTGCAGCAGACAAGCAAGAGACAACCACACACCGGAAAGCTGCATCTCTCTGTTTCTGGGCGGTTTCCATGCACCCCTGTGCAAAGAACCGGTGTACCAGTATCTACTTACTTCCGCATCTCAGAGGACGCGCGTCATCGTCGCCTGCGGTAGGGGACGATGAGCCTGACGAGGGATCGTCAGCCAAGAGAAGTGCCCTCTCGGGTCGCGTGGGCACAGCGGGATGGGGAGCCTCATTACACAGCGTGGCAGGCAAGGAGGGAAAGGGGGGGGGGGTTGGCCTGCTCTGTCCGTTTCCTGTTCTGGTGAGGTGTGGCGGGGCGAGGTGTAGTGCGGGAGGTGTGTTGTAACGTGGTGAGGTGTGTTGTCAGAGGTGGCGTGAAGTAAGAGGTGTGAGAGGTGGTGGGGATTAGTGAAGACTAGAGGGATGTAGTTGATTGATAGATTGCGGGCGCGTCAACTACTATGGTCATTAGTCCCGTATGTGTAGTGCATGCTTTTTTCTCGGGAGATGGCGGTGATCTTCCCCCGCTGGATGGCGAGATCCGGCGCCGACCTACCGTCGGCTAGTAGGGTTTCCCCCTAATCAGGACTCTCCCACCAGCCGGGCACCGCCCCAGCCGGGACAAGGTCTAAGTCTCCGGACGGTCTTCCGGCATGTGCGGTAGTATAGCGCATGTTAGTGTAAGTGTGTGTGTGTGTGTGTGTGTGTGTGTGTGTGTGTGTGTGTGTGTGTGTGTGTGCAAGGGGTGAGGATAGAACACGGAAGAGGAAGGCGGCGGTCAGCGGTGCTCCGGCATTCACCTGGTGTTGATCGGAGAAACCACGGATAAGTACCGATCAGAGTAGTCGGCCACTACAATTCTCCTCCAGACAGAGACTGAATTCCACCTAGCTGAAAAGCTAGTGTCAAAAATCCTGCTACAGTAGGAACTTCAACCTAGGACCTCCCAGTCAGAGGCGCTGCAGGGACATCGGATGATGCACTGAGCCACCGCTCCTAGGGATGTAGTGAGGTGTAGTGGGATAGTATGTAGTTTCGCGGTGGAGTGTGGCGTGATGGTGTAGTGTAGCGTGTGGATGCGAGGTGTGGCGGGGTGTTGTGCAATGTGGGGTCGCGGGCTGTAGTGAGGACCGCCGGAGTATAGTAAGGTGGGGCGAGGGTAGTGTAGAGCGGCGTGCTTTAGAGTGGCCTAGCGCGATGTGATAGGGACGACGGCAGGTGTTGTGTGGTTGGTAGTGTGCAGAGTAAAGTGGCGTGGAGTAGTGAGTGGTGGCTGGGTTTAGTGAAGAGTGGCGAGGTGTAGTGTGGGGTGTAGTGTAGCGTGGCTGGAATGTATCTGGTGGATATTCGGCGCGGCGTAGTGTAGCGGGAATGTGGGCGTTGCGTGGGGTGCTGGGGAGCGGCTGGGTGCGGCTTGCGCAGGGGGGAAGGGGCGAGCAGCCACGAGTGCTTGCGGCTGGGGCGGCTTCAAAGGAGCGCGCGTGCCTGTGAGCCCTGCCCCCAGCAGCGCCCCCCTCCCCCCCCAGCCAGCGCCCTCCAGCGGCGCGTGGATGCCATCGGTTTCGGATCGCCTGCGCCCCGCCACGCCCCACGCCCCACAACCGCGCCTCTGCCTACTAGCCCACTCTTGGATTAGCCACCTTTCCACCATTTTACGGCAGCGTCTTTTTAGAAAAACGGCTTGCTCCCGTGTACGTGTCTTGTTCAAAAATGCCTCAGTCGATAAATGAGCGAACACTTGGACATAATTTCTGATTCGATGGGGTAGTTTCCCACTGGATAGGAATACTTTCTCATTCCAGTTATTGATCGCATTCTCTTAGTTTAAACAGAACCCGAACCCCTCTTGGTCTGGCCTGAAGTCATTTAGGTTGCATGCCAAACATTTCTTTGAGACGGAATCTTCCGAGGAAAGAAGAATATAATAGGAGTATGTAAGCATGTGTATTCACTTATTCGGCGGAAATTGCCGGCCAATTTTGTGCTGCCGCGAGGCGAGTATACGTGTATTTCTTATTGCATACCAATCCTCGTACAGGTCTGTAACTAATGGTTTGACGTCTAGTAATATGGTGAGGTTCCGAGCTTTGCGAAGACAATGAATGCAGCCACAAACTCAACAGTAGCGATTAAAATGTGTTATAAGCTGTGAATGTATTATCAACTTCGATCAGAAGAAATGTTTTAAATTTTATTTTGTGGAAATATCACGCATCTTAACTATCGACAAAATAACATATTCGATATATGGTCTTGAAATTATTTCATGTTTCTTCACCAGAAATGTAATGAATTTTTGCGCTCAGCTCATGAGAAAAGGCCGGAAATGTGGAATAAGCATCGTCTGAATTGTAAATAATAGAAATGCATCGGCGGAGTAGTAGGAAAACAAAACAAGAGTACCCACGAGAACCAGCCACGACCCATTGAATTATTCAGAATATAAATCTTCCCAGGAGTGAACCTTGTATTCTTATTATGTCACCGTTGCCATCAATGTGCAAGCCGCGCCACTCCCGCCCCGCGTGCTTGGCGTCTCAATCCGCGCCGTTTCCTGGGACGCGGCGACCGCAGTGGAAAGACATTGGAGATCTATACTGCGGTTTTCACACAGCTGCGTTTGAAGGATATCAGCTGTTTCGGTGTCATCCAAGGCTGAACGCCATCATTATGACGTCGCTTTAGTGCCGTGTAAGGTCTCGACTGGACAACACTGTAACAGCTGATCAAATGTCAGCGGCAGCAAAGCAAAAACCGCAGTATAGTCCGGCGCACCGATTTTTCCTCGTTCTGCGCAGCACGCGTCTACGTCACGAACCACGTGACCACAACACGGGCACTTCGCTTGAAAAGCCAGACCAGACGTTGGGCGCCAAGTTGCATGTGAGAGCGAGATGCGTTGAGAAACAATTTGAAAGTAGCATAAAATGCCATTTTTCAACGGTAGCCAACCAAAAATAACAAGAATGAACATTAAGGTGTAATTGGTATACAAGAAGCAATATTTAAAAAACAGTGCTTCATATATCTGTTTCATTGACTTGTAACAAGGTGATAATTTTGTTATCTGACTGCATTTAAAATCCCCGCTAATATTGTGACGCAAACTGGTGCCTGAAGCTGATTGGGTGAAATCGGATGCGATGCGCAATCGCCGAGCCCTGTCTTTCCACCATGGCGGCGCCGCGGGAGCGACTTCGACTGCGTGCGGCGGCGGAGCGGGCGGGGACTGTCGGGCGAGGCGAGGCGGCGAGGGGCGCTGGAATACCTCGGCTGCCTCGTGCGGCTTTTTTTTCCGCCGCCGCCTACTCTTAGGTTGTTGCGACGCGCGCCTTTTCGCTGGCGCGTTTCAAATCCCGTGCGAAGGCGACGCGGCTCTTTCGGCGCTTTCCGCGCGCGCTCTGGCGGCCCTCCCCCCACCCCCACCGCGTGGAGCGGCTTCGCTGCTGTTTCGACTCGGCGACGGCGGGGGCGGAGCTGTAGGCGAAAAGGGTGGCGGTGGCGGCGGAGATGGAGTCAAAGTCGGAGGAGACGGGGGCTGAAATGGCGGGAGGGGCTGCTTGGGGATATAGCAATGGAGTGGGTACGAAAATACATGAGGTGGCGACGGGTGTGTTGGGGCGGAGGAACCAATGGACTCGAAGATGGCGGCGGGGTCGGCAATGGCGGAGATAAAAGCAAGAGGACGAAGCGGCAAGGCGTTGCGAGGAGTTGCAAGCGAGAGATGGCGGCAAGGCGTTGGAGTAGGAGACAGAAACGGAGCAGGGTGCGGTGGAGGGAGAGAGGGAAGCCTGAAGTCGCGGAGACGGAGATGGGGGCGGGTGGCTGGTAAGAGAAGGAACTGGCGGGGTGGAGACGGAGATGGGGGCGGGTGGCTGGTAAGAGAAGGAACTGGCGGGGTGGAGACGGAGATGGGGGCGGGTGGCTGGTAAGAGAAGGAACTGGCGGGATGGAGACGGAGATGGGGGCGGGTGGCTGGTAAGAGAAGGAACTGGCGGGATGGAGACGGAGATGGGGGCGAAACGCTGAGGTGGAAATTGCGGCGCGGGCGGCGGAGTCGCAGCTGCCTGGCTGGGAGAAAAGTCGAAAATGGTGATGGAGGCGGAGAGTGCGGCAGAATGATGTAAAGAGCGCTGGTGGTGACGGGTAGAAATGATGGCGGTGGTGGCACTATAAGATATGTGAGCTACGCTTGGATAGACGATAACTGCGGTTATGGTTGTTAGGACGATGACGCTGCTCAGAGTGGTGGCAATGGGATGATGGAGGAGCGGAGGCTTTCGTGTTGAGAGATGAAGCAACAAAAGCAGCAGAGGCAGCGCTGCCGAACGTGTCTGCGTTGGCGAAGGCGGTGACGGCTGAGGCAGCGGCGGCGGAAGAAGCGATGAAGACGGCAGCAATAACGGAGAGTTGTATGCACTTCGTTGTTTTGTGGGACTGTGGCAGTGACGGCGGCGGTGAGTGGAAAGTGTCGGAAGTGACTGTGGGCAATGCTGCTGAAGAAAGAATGTCAGAAACGAGAAACAGGCTATGAGAGGAAAGGAGGCGTAAAAAGAATATGACCTTCCAAATAAGAGGGCGATGCAGCGACCAGATATCTAGGGAGGTGACTGAGTGGTCGAATAAATTTAGTTTCAATCAGATATTTTTAAAGTAAGAATACTGATGAAAATTGCATCAAAGTATACAAAAATAAGAAATTTAATTTGAATGACAAGAAAACTATATTACCTATTATTATTATTATTATTATTATTATTATTATTATTATTATTATTATTATTATTATTATTATTAAATGTTAAGTAAATAAGGATTCAGAAAGTTGCTGATAAGCATCATCAATAGTGGTTGAATGAAGCGTTTATGTGAAACCAAACGCCATTAGCTTATGTCTCTTCGTTTCCACACGAGTAAGAAGTTAATAGTAGCAGAAAATGCATCGTAGCAATAAAGTGAGTGTAATGAATGTAGCAAAGGTTTAATAGCAGAACTGGTTTACCATGTAAACGATAGTGTTAGAAATGTGTTAGGATAGTGCTGGTCAAACAGTAGACTACACTACGAAAATCGGAAGACTACCGTGCTGAACGACAGGAGGGAGACGGTGATGGGACAGGGGAGAACACTGGTTGTTGAGTTCGATAGAGCCCTCAAGAGGCGCAGTGGTTCTAAGACCTGGGGTAATAGAAAAAAAGTCTACTCGAGAGAGATCGTGTTTTTCTTTCTTTACATCGCTGGGAAGTCTGACGGCTGAGAACCGTTTTGGATCTTTCCTTTCAAACACTGTGTGAAGTCACAAAAAGTTTGGCTTCCGACATTTGAGAAAAGTCTACGTTGGTTCTACAGAAATTTTGGAATATGTAAGGGATATCCGTTATACGACACGCTATAAAACGGTACTCTTTTTTATCCAATTTGTCTTTTCTCTCCTTAGCAAAGTACCCTTATTTTATGATGATGTAATAAATTATCGAGAGAAAAAAGTCGTTTTTGTCGCATAAAACCTTTCGGATACATTATACCCTGTTCTAGTCGACAGCTGGGCTATTAAGACATTTTAATTGAAACGTAAGGCGCAACAATGTTTTATTCAAAGAAAAGAAGTCATATATCTGATTAGGTAGTGCAAAACATTGAAGCAAACAGATGTATCTGTGTCTAGAGAAAACATGATCATCTTTTTTTCTTAATTTCCTTTCAAATATGTATTTGCATTGTATACACTAAAAAAGGTATATTAGTCATTAGGAGACGAAGACACTCCGATTATGATTTATTTTCTTCTCATAGGAATTTGTATAAATATGTATTTCCAAGCAGTGATTAAAATAAGCTAATGTATTCTCATTTTAATAAGATAATGTGTACTGTTGTTATGTATGGTGAATTGGAACGTTCCAGCTTAATATTATTTCTTGTATATTCAAATCTAGCAAACAATCACAGCAAAAAGGACATGAAGCCAGAACTTGCACTTATTAACAAATTCAAATAACATATTGTGACGAACCCACCCTCTTGCGGGAAGCAGACACAACTACGCTCTAGACCTGCAGTGTGGTTTGCCCCAACAAATAGGAAAACAAAGGAGAGGAGGGCCTGAAGCCTGTCCAGACAATACCATGACAACCACAGTCTTCAGCCGCAGTGAGTATTTGATAAAAAACACTGGAAGTCACCCTTTCCAGGAGCTGGCACAAACAAGCACAAAGAATTTTTGCCGCTGTATCTAATTCTGACACCAATACATTACCGTTGAAGTACGTGCACTAGGTACGAGGCAAACTCCTCTAAGTATGAACATAACAATAATATGCATTGCACACATTAGTAAATTGTTCTCATTGACTGTTCAAACTCAACTAAAGTTACGAAAATCCCTATTAACACCACGTTCAAATGAACATATTTAGGCACATTCTAGTTTCATCGAAAATTTCCCACATGGTAGTCATTTATAAATCGTACTCAAAAAATAATCAAAGTCAATAATTACTTTATTAATATACCGTTTTATTTTATTACGTATTGTTGAAACTTATTACTCACTAAATTTCGCTACAAAACGAAAATATGATAGAAAATAAGCTTCTGCAAAATAGGAAATGAAGCCTCTGAAAATAACAATACTAAATTACTTCAAATAATATATTAAGTTTTATTTTATTATATTTAGTTGAAACGTATTAGTCAATAAATTTCACATAAAACGAAAATGTGTCAGGAATCAAGCTTCTGCAATTTTAAGTGAAGAGAACACAAATGCAACTGAGATCAGACAATTTCAGAAAGCACAAACATAATGCAGTAATACGCTCGGAATAAAATAGCCCCTAAACCGCGCTTCATTGCCTCGTAGTTAAAATGCGGTACGGACTACCCTCGACCTGTCGCACGGGCGAAAGTGTCAATTTACATAATGACGCCGTTGTGTAGCGTAGCTTTTCGAACCCCCCCTTTCTGCCTCGCGTTATTCACGGGGCGCAGTTATTCAAAGCCCGCTTCTCCGCGCCCGCGCCCCAGGCGGCGCGACGCGGCGGCCGACTTCTCCCGCATCTGTTGCGCTCGTTCCGACGCACTTTTACGATAATTTCCCCGCGGCGCGCGCGGCTCCCCTCGCGAAGGCTACGTGCGCTCGCCCTGCGTAGTTAGTCGCATGCGACTCCGCCGCCCCGGCACAGAACGGCCGTGATACAATTCGCGACGGCTACGTGCGATCCCTGCGTAGTTAGTCGCATGCGACTCACCCGCCCCGACACAGAACGGCTGTGATACAATTCGCGACGGCTACGTGCGTTCCTTGCGTAGTTAGTCGCATGCAACTCTGCCACCCTGCCCAAGAACGGCCTTGATGCAATTCGTGACGGCTACGTGCGATCCCTGCGTAGTTAGTTGCATGCGACTCTGCCACCCCGGCACAGAACGGCCGTGATGCAATTCGCGACGGCTACGTGCGATCTCTGCGTAGTTAGTTGCATGCGACTCTGCCACCCCGGCACAGAACGGCCGTGATGCAATTCGCGACGGCTACGTGCGATACTTGCGTAGTTAGTCGCATGCAACTCTGCAGCCCCGACACAGAACGGCCGTGATACAATTCGCGACGGCTACGTGCGATCCCTGCGTAGTTAGTTGCATGCGACTCTGCCACCCCGGCACAGAACGGCCGTGATACAATTCGCGACGGCTACGTGCGATCCCTGCGTCGTTAGTTGCATGCGACTCTGCCACCCCGGCACAGATCGGCCGTGATACAATTCGCGACGGTTACGTGCGATCCCTGCCTAGTTTGTCGCATGCGACCCGTGGTATGCTTCTCTTCTCTGGGAGGCTAGCTGCTCCTCGTATGCCTCGATGGCCTGGAAATGTTGTACCCTAGCGGTGGCCGCGGACACAAACACTGCATAGACAGTTGCCAGCGACTCTTCAATAGTGTGCTTGGCATTGAAAGGCCAAGACACCGTATTATAAAGAGCATTTGCTGTGCCTGCTTTGGCCCAACACCAGAATGTGTACCCACTCGCATGAGCCCTGATTCAATTCGAGCATCTCTCCTACCGGTATCAGAGATTTCATTGCGACACTCACGTGGAACGTTTCTCTCGCTGGGGAGATCAGGCGCTTCTCGAATGCGACAATACCGTGAAGAGGTTCAAGACGCCATTCCTCCTAGCAGTGGCCGCGTCAAACTTCCTTGTGACATCGCACTGGTAAGCGTTTACCCACCCTACGTGACGTGATGAAACCATTCGCCTGCCACAGTGGCTGAAACAGAACGAAGCTGAGCATCAGAAGCCGTTCTGCCATAGCAAAGCTATGAGGATGTTATTGGTTTCGTAACAGATTTTTCTCCGCGTTTCTCTCGTATATCCTGCCTCTCATTTTAGCAATGCCTTTTTTTTCATACACATTTCATCAGCATTTCTAAATTGCTGCACATCCTCTGTTCTTTCCCCTTTATTCAGTTCGCATCCTTGTTTCTGCCCCCTCCCATCCTACGCCTCTCCTGGAGCTCCCCGCGTCCTCAGCTGGCGGTGGCGGCGGCGCGACGAAGTACAACAGAGGCATTTTTTTATTGGCGCGGCGGGCGCGGAATGGGACCAAGAATTCGGCGGCGCGGGCGGAGGAGCGGCGCAGGCGCCAGAAATATGAGCGTCTGCGCCAGGCAGCGGAGCGCAGCCGCCGGCGGCGGTCGAAGGGGGCATGCCGCCTACGCGTTCTGGAGGCGGCGCAGCCAAGTTTACTCCGGATCGAAACCGCCCAAGAAGACGAAGTGCACTGCAGCGCCTCTGAACGGGAGGTCCTAGGTTCGAGTCCTGACGGCAGCAGGATTTTCGACACTAGGTTGTCAGCTAGGTCAAATTCAGTCGCTGTCTGGGGGAGAATTCTAGCGCCCTGCTGCTCTGATCGGTAGTTTTCCGTAGTTTCTTCGTAGCACCAGGTGAATGCCGGAGCAGTACCCAACCAACGGGCCACGGACCGCGCGAGATCTGTCCTTCCTCTTCCTTGTTCTATCCTCTCCCCTTACACACACACTTACACTAACATGCACTACACTACCACATATTCTGGGAGACCGGTCGGGAGCTTAGAGCTTGTCGCGGCTGGGGCGGTGCCCCGCTGGTGGGAGAGTCCTGGTTTGGGGGAAACTCCACTAGCCGACGGTAGGTCGGCACCGGATCTCGCCATTCAGCGGGGGAAGATCACCGCCATCTCCCGAGAAAAACATGCACTACACTAACGGGACTAATGACCAAAGCAGTTGACGCGCCCGGAAACATGACAAAATCAATCAATCAATCAATCAAAGAAGACGAAGTGCAGAGAGAGTTGGTGGCAATTTTCCACGGTTTTTTCGATCAATTCTAGATGTCGGATCAGTATCCAAACAAACGGGCCAGGAACACGCGCAATCTTTACTTCATCATCTTTGTCTCCTCTTTCATTTCACACACGTACTACAATTTGCAAGTACTACACCACTACAAGCGACGGGAGCTTAGATCTTGTCCCGAATGGGGTACTGGCAAAGATATCTGGAGGAGGGAAACCCCAAAAGCCGACATGTAGGTCGCCGCCGGATCTCCAAGTCCAGCATGGAAGAATAACGCATCCCCACGGAATATAACATGCAACACACTTGCATAAATAATTATCGTAGCAGAAGATACGACAAGAAACTCGAAATAATCAAGAAACGAAAAAACAAACAAGAAAAGACATAAGTAAAGAAAAGTAGTTGGACTGATGAGAATGAAAATGAAGGGAGGAACAGGCAGGATAGCATGAAAAGAAACGATCATTTAGTTAAAGTATATCAATTAAGAGAAAAGTTACAGAAGGGGACGGTTGCAAGTTCGAAAGAAAAATCTATTCAAATTGCACATTTAAACCAATATAAACAAATAGAAAATGCCTTTAACATCTACATACGCGAGAAAGACTACATGGATAAGTAACTGTTTAAACGAAAGAAGATAATTCTATAATATGTTTGGTATGTCTGAAATTTCTATATACTTTGTAAATGTAGAATAAATTCAACAATTTTCGCGAAACTTTCTGATCTTTGAAATCTATGAACGGTTTGTGATATTTGTAATACATAACATACAACTGAAATATTCCAATTGCGTTAAATTCTGCAAATTCTTCAGAATTTTAAACAGAAATGTTACAGACATACATTTTTAGAACTGAAGTATCCCTTCGTATCTCTTCGCAGTCAACATTTTTATGAATTGCAGATCGGAACATTTTTGCAACTTCTGGACAAGAATATATCTGTTAAACGCTTAATGGGGCCTTTTTTCGAACGGATATCACTTTATTGCAAAATGCCTCCGACTCGGTTACGACATCCAGTTGAATATATAATGTATCTTCCGACCCCATGTTGTTGGCACGCACAGTACTGTCCGAGAAGAGAGCCGTTCCACGCAAAACGATTTTACCGCTCACTCAAAGTACGGAGTTCCTCATACACTCGATTGCCGCGTTTCAGGCTGCGCGAAACACGCAATTCGCTTCTTCCAACTTCTGGGTATCTGGACGGCGCTTTTATCGGGGGCTCACCGAGAGACGCAGTAATTTACATGTAAAGCGGCGGGGAGGCGGGGCGGGGGAGGGGCGGCAAGCGATGCGGGTGGACCGGGGGAGGGGCCGTGTGGTGTGGGGCAGAGTGGGGAGGGTCGGGGGAGCTTTGAGGTGCGGGAAACGACAGCGCGGGGCCTTGGAAGAAGGAGGGGGTGGACCAGGAGAAGGATAAGAGGAGAGGAAAGGCGTGAGGGGTGGTGCAGAGGAAGGATCGGCAGTGGTGTGCTGCGAGAGCCGAATGGTGAGGGGGCGGAGCGGGGATAGAGGTGCGGGGGCGTAGTGATGCGCGGCGGTCAGTGGCGGGGATGGACGAGCCGGGCTGAAGCTGGGGAAGTGGGGGCGGTGATTCCGGCCGGGCGGAGGAGATGGCGGGGGGAGGGGGTGCCACGGAAGGGGTGGCGCCGGCCGCCGGCTAATTTCGGTTTTCGAATGGTTCGCTGCGGGGGCTAATCACAGCCCCGAGCCGGTCATCGGCCGCGATGGACGCGCGCTGGGGGAAGCGATGGTGAAGGGGAGAGCAAATGAGCGGGCGCCGGCGACGCCACTCAAAACTCGCCGCAGGCTACGATTTCGAGAGACGCCGATGACAGAGTCATTCTACGGAGGCTGGAATGATGACTCGTGTATTGATGAAGAATATCATGAAACCGGGAGCGGTAGCTCAGTGCATCAACTGATGTCACTGCAGCGCCTCTCAGCGGCAGTTGCAAGTTTCGAGTCCTGACGGCGACAGGATTTTCGACGCTAGCTTTTCAGCTAGGTCGAATTCATTCGCTGCCTGAAGGAGAATTCTAAAGGCCGGCTGGTCTGATCGGTAGTTTTCCGTGGTTTCTCCGATCAACACCAGGCGAATGCCGGATCAGTACCCTACCAAACGGGCCACGGACCGCGCGCGATCTTTCCTTCTTCTTCCTTGTCCTATCCTCTCCCCTTACATACACATACACTAACATGCACTACACTACCACATATTTCGGGAGACCGGTCGACAGCTCAGAGCTTGTCCCGGCTGGGGCGGTGCCCCGCTGGTGGGAGGGTCCTGGTTAGGGGGAAATCCCACTAGCCGACGGTAGGTTGGCCCCCCTATCTCGCCATCGAGCAGGGGAAGATCACAGCCATCTCACGAGGAAAAAACATACACTACACTTACAGGAATAATGACCAACGCAGTTGACGCGCCCGAAAACCCGAAAAAAATCAATCAATCAAAAGACACCACTAGGACGTACGTGTGTGTATGTTGTGTTTGTGCATTAATGTGTGTGTGTATGTATGTATGTATGTATGTATGTATGTGTGTGTGTGTATGTGCGTGTTATGCACAGCATCAAAATTTTCACTGGCGGTATACGAAGTAACGAGTTGTGAAGAACTCACTAGTCATATTGAACATACCGTTGGCGACATGGATGTTAGCGAAAGGTGAATACTACTTTTGGAGAGAAGGAATGTCGACAGCTGCATCGCGCAAGGTTTGTGAAAAGAGGTGGTTCACATTGAGGTTGGACGAGGTAATAGTAATATAGTGGTCTCGGGCGTTAAGTGATGAAGAGCTTGATTTCAGTGATTGTGAAAAATAATGAAAGAATTGAGAAAACAAGTGTTGGAGATGAGACAGCGATTTATCAGACAAAAGCATTGGCGGAAGAATTTCGATTGAACATAATAAAAACCGGTTGATGCATGAAATATTTCGGCTCAGAAATGTAGTACATTATTAACAAACGAAAAAATTGGCAACAAGGAAAATTTAAAATGTAATGTGCGAGAAAGAAGAAATTGGCAAAAACGTGAGTAGTGGAAAAAGTATATGAAAGCACTGATAAGATAAGTTCAAAAGTTGAACTATTGAAAACGTTTGTAAGATCGAACACATTATGTATGTGAAAAACAATAGGCAATGTTCGCAATAAGCGAAGCTTTGCAACAGCGTTTTCGTTAACCACTAGCGTTCACAGATGTCAAATCAGTTGCTGCCGCGAGCGTATATGCTTATCGGGTTTACACGCGTGTTGCTTAGTAACGTGACATTACACAACGGGCATTATCCATCTTAGCACAGGCATTGTCGCTTACGTGAATGGGCGTGGTAGAAGCAACAGCACACGCGTGCAAATGGCAGGTATAACAGCGCCTCACCAAACATGTATAGGCTCAATAGGCGCCCACACATAATCGTACTCTTTTGCTGAAAAATATTTTTCAGAACTAACGCAGAGAACCTAACCTTACAAGATGAGGCACACTTCGACATTAACATATACGAATAGAGAGGGTCGCCCATGGTGGAAATGGCTTAACTTGTTACTGCTCCAAAACTTCCATATTTGTCTTGAATATACACTTTACCCTCTTGTTATGATTGTAAGAATGAAAAGTAAGGTTTCTACAAAAACATTTTGCTAATGAATATTATGGTTTATTGCTGTTGATAAAGAATCGCACATTGAACTGTCTATTGTACAAAGACGTAAAATAGAACAAAATATTAAATATTTGAATGCCGGTGCGCGTACCGTGGAGATTCAACCACTGCTCACGTCCCAGAGGGGCGCGGAGCGACGCGCCTGCGGCAAAGCAGTGATCGGCAAGGGGCGGGGCGGGGCGGGGCGGGGCGGGGCGGGGCGGGGAGGGGGCGCCGAGGCGATCGCCGCTCCCACGCGGCGACGCGCGACAATTTCGCCCGGAAATGGGTTCCTTCCCGCGCGCAGGTGCAATATCCGGTTCGGGAGAGAGCCAGCCCCTCCCCCCTTCACCCGCTCCCCCCCCCGCCAACGCTCCCCACGCACTGCCTCGCACAGCCACATACGCCGCACTATGCCCTGCTGTACAAAGCAATGGCATCTCGGGTTTCTCCAGTGCTTCATTTATAAAATTTTAGGTCCCGGAATGCGCCCCAAATTACTTATTATTTTTAATGGAAATAATAATCTATTTATTGTATAATTTAATAATAAGTTCAGAAGTACCGGAACGCCCGCCGCTCCATCGCGCCCAACCAGAAATCAATCCCAGTGCTTCTCTATTTGTTGACTAACTGAACTAACCTGGAACTGCCTGCATATTGATTTATGGCAATCATTTATAAGACAAAGAAAGGAATTAATTGTATCCCCTGCGTGAAACTAAAGTAATTTTGTTTTAACCCTATAATGCCCATTGTTACATATATGCAACAACATTTCTAGTCAACTCGAATTGGTGGGAGAGGCCCCGTGTAAAGCAAACGGTCGTTGGTCCGCACTGAAGTTGACGGATGTGTTGGCAAGCCGTTGTGAAACACGTTTTCCACGGGTGACTGCTGTCGCCGGGGCTCTACGCTGTGTGCGTAAGCTCCTGAGGAATGGCGAGGACCACGAGTCGGGCAGATATTGCATCATTTAAGGATCGCTCCTGCGATCGGGGAAAGGGTCTATCAGGGCTGTAAATAACTGATCACACTATTTATTTGTAAAAACTTATCAATAAATCTGTAAATATCTGAAGCGTATGTCTGTGATTGTTGCTGTGTTCCCACGGCGTCACAAAAGGAACCTTATGCAAACGTTTCATCGATATTGCCTGAGTACTTCAGAGATATCTATGTACAAACCCATACTAAGTATATTTCGCAGCGTTGATGGATTATCGCTGGTACCGTCGTTCTCCTCTTAACTTCTCATTCGTCACCTCTTTTGTTCACCCTTAAAAACGTCCACAAAGTTTCCTTCATGAATTTTAATCCTTTTACATATTGTGCATCTCTTTACCTCAGATTTGGCGTAAATCAGATAGGCATTTCGTTGTTGAGAGGATGATAACAATAAGCTTTAGAGAACTGAAGCTGGGAAAGCAAATGAAATGAGACAGTGGCAAAACGTGGCCTACACATATGCTACGTTTCGCCTCACACTATCACACTTCGTTTCTTCCTTCTATGCGCGTTCCTGGAATTGTCCCCATCCATTGCTCTCCGCTCTCGCAGATTTCTCCCCCATTCCATTGCTACACACAATCCGACTTTCATGTCATTACCTCCCTTCATTAAAGTTACGCCCCTCATCGATAAAGTGACTCGTTCACGAACATCCCATTCTTTATCACACACACACACACACACACACACACACACACACACTTACATTTTATATTACGCTTCTTGCAGTTAGATTTTTGTACTATCTACTTAATTCTTCATTTATTTATTGAGATTTTGGGGCCTTGCAACTCCTGTGACGATTGAGAACCATAAGTGAAGATCTAATAAGTAACTGATAAAAATAATGATGATTTGAATGACACGAGAGAGACGCTGGAATGAGAGGCAGATGAAACGAGAAAGCCCCGCGAAGAACCGTGAAGAGCTCGTTCTGTCCACAATAAATTCCACGTGGGTTGACCAGGAAAGAACACGGGTCACGGTGATGCAAGATGAATGCGCTTCTAATAATCCATCAGTCCCCTGGTCTACTTCCTTTTTTATTGACAGCTCTCCTGTTCCACGAAGTCTTCCACCGTCTGAGTTGGCTCAGGAAAACAACTATTGCCAATTCAGCGACTCTGATCAGGAAAGCCTGGGATTTGAACACCTTCGGTGACGAATTTTCGACACTACCTTGATAACTAGGTCAAGCTTAGTCGCCCTCTGAAAGAGAAATTCTTTGACCCGACTGCTCTGATCAGTAGTTATTCTTGGTTTCTCCTAAGAAGGCCAGGCGAATGCCGGAACAGTACCCTAACAAACGGGCCAAAGGCCACCCGTGGTCTTTTATTTCTCAGGCTCCCTCACTCCCCCTTCACACATACACTCACATTTCGAATGTCTCCTCCTCCCTCACTCCCCCTTCACACATACACTCACATTTCGGGAGACCAACCTCGTCTCCTCCTCCCTCACTCCCCCTTCACACATACACTCACATTTCGGGAGACCAACCTCGCCATTTCAAGGCCACCCGTTTGGTCTCCTCCTCCCTCACTCCCCCTTCACACATACACTCACATTTCGGGAGACCAACCTCGTCTCCTCCTCCCTCACTCCCCCTTCACACATACACTCACATTTCGGGAGACCAACCTCGTCTCCTCCTCCCTCACTCCCCCTTCACACATACACTCACATTTCGGGAGACCAACCTCGTCTCCTCCTCCCTCACTCCCCCTTCACACATACACTCACATTTCGGGAGACCAACCTCGTCTCCTCCTCCCTCACTCCCCCTTCACACATACACTCACATTTCGGGAGACCAACCTCGTCCCTTCCTCCCTCACTCCCCCTTCACACATACACTCACATTTCAGGAGACCAACCTCGTCTCCTCCCTCACTTCCCCTTCACACATACACTCACGTTTCGGGAGACCAACCTGGAGCTTACGGTTTGTCTCGATTAGGGTAGTGGTCTGATGAGGGAGATGCCTAGGAGAAACCTCCGCAAACCGATGTGTAGGGCGGCGCCGGCTCTTATGTTCGACGGCGCCTATTCGTTCCGTCTCTCGTCACAAGGGGTGAAACCACATGCTGCGGGGCAGAGAATTTCTCTATTCTCGTTTCTCAAGCTGTTTCGTGCTTGACCCAATTTTCACATTCTTCTACGTTTTCAATTGAATGATGATAAGTGGTGATAAGTTCCTGATAAGTGGTGATATGTGAACAGCACAACTAGTCCAATTCGTGAATTTATTACACGGCATAGTTTTACGTTGACCAAAGACGATATTGGTTGCTGGGGTACTTTGTGTTTTATACCTCACATTTAAGGGGTTTACTTCCAAAAAATTTGAAAGTGATACTTGAAAGTACTACTATAAAAAATTTCGGCAACTTCACCGAAACCAATATTATTTCTTCTCAATGGTGCGCAAATAGCAGCAGAATACTATGTCATGTTGACGTTTACCATCCACTGAACATTTCTTTTGATGTTATGGCAGAAACTTGCAGAAAAACCTTTCTTCTCTGTATTATTTTCACATCTTAATAATACACAAAAGCACTTCTATAATCTCTACATTAATTCTCCAGATTTCGAGAATTAAGTTTATCTAAAAGAAAACGAATCAACCAGAGACAGTCTTTAGCTCGTATATCTGAGGTTTATTTCTCCATTCCAGTTTTCTTCGCACATTTTCTCCCACTCGTGCAGTTATTTTAGGACTTTGCTTCTATTACAGCAAGTGTTTTAGGACTTCGTTTCTTCTTATCTCCGTCCAATATATCTCTTAATCTCGGAGCGTTTTATCTTTCCCATACGCTGCACTCTAGCCTTAATGCGACCCGCTTCTAGGAAATATCCCATTTTCGTTCCGCGCGTCTATCTCGCACGATCTTCAACCGCAGCGCGCCCATTCGGGAAGCAGAAAACTAAAGCTCCCAGCATTCATTGCAAAAGTGGGTGGTAACGGTGCTCTTCCCAAAGCTACTTCCTAGTGAACCTCCCCTGCTGTTAACAGTTGGAAATCCCCGCAAAACAGAACCTCACAACTCTTGTTGACGCGATCAAAAACAGAAGGGACACGTTCCCTTTAGGGGATGAAACTCACATAACTACAAAATAAAACACACTTCATAAAAAAAAGAAAATTTAGTAGTTATTTGTCGAGAAAATAGTACATAATAAGCAATATAACATAATATCTCTATATCCGATGCATATGTAAAATTAAATGGCCAAAATTAAACTGAAAAACTACAACGCTATTTGTTCCGATTTTTAATCTCCTGTTTTCATCGCAATTTGCTGAGACTGCTTTTAGACTATTTTCGTTTACCTCTGCTGTAAAAAAAACAGTAAATGTTCAACCAGTTTGTTGTGAAATTGGTCATCTTTTGCTCAGTGAATTAATATAATTATTGATCCAAGAGAAAAGCGAGGTCTTAAACTCTCTGTAAAACAAAATGAACCACATCCCTATAATTAATGTGTTTTAATTCATCGCAGGTTTATGAGTTTAATAAATTTATATGTGCATATAATATCTGTAACAAGCGTGTATATCAACACTGCATTTTATGGTTAAAAACAATACAAAGAATTATCAACTTTTTTGTAGCATTTACATTAGTTAACTCTATAATGCAGATATTTCCTCACAAGGTATTGAAAACAATGGAAAATCTGTATTGTTGATATTTGCATAACGATGTCTTCTACATCCACTGCGCATCTAAGGTCGACACATCGTTTGGCATTTCAACTGTTCCCGCAATATTGTTCCGAATAAAATTGCATTCAGCTCCTAAATCGACGATGTTTTGTCACATGAACATCAACAATAACGTTTGGAAAACTACGCTGGCATATGAAATAAATTGTCATTGTCATTGTGATGCTTTCAGTCAACCATTTACCTTTTGTTGTTGATAATTGCGCAAAGCCTTTATGAATTGTATTTGAAACACATTCAAAGGTAGAAGAGTATCAGTTCAACATTCTCTTTAAACAAGGCAGACCGAGGCCCAAAAATGCACGTTATTCCAGGCACAGTACTCCATTACATTGCGACAATTACCAAATATACATTTTGTCAAAACTAAAAATAAATTATAATAGGGTCAATGATTTGCAGATATTTTAGATAGTTTTACAGGTGACAGAAGGACAACCTTAAGAGGAATGTGGTTGTATAGGTAGGGGTAATTACTGTCTTCTTAATTAGCCTGCAAGTCCATGTTCAGTAAGACCAGCTAAAACTAAAAAAGGCCAGGGCTAAGAATTATCTTACATTATTATAGATACATATTAATGTATCTATTTAGTATCACAATGAATTACAACAGAAAATACTACAGTTCATTGTCATAGATATTTCACAATGAACTGTAACATTTTCCTCCAGCATATCGTTATGACGTAGTGCTAAATCATACGAGAAATGATGTGGAATGGAACATCACTTTCATTTCACTTCGTAAGACAATAACATTTGAAGGTGTCACCAGCAAAAGATGCTGACAAAAACCAAATTTTACAGGAACCACAAAAAAGTTAAATGATTAAAATATTGATAATTCTGCACTGGTTTTGCGTCTAAATGGTTTCTATTTGCCTCATTGTGTGTACAGCATCAGCATTGCTACGTTTGAAGAAGGTTATTACAGTATATTGGTCATTTCAGGAACAATGTATTGACAGAAAGTACCATTATGCAGCAGTTAGCAAGTTTTGACGTCTGACAGACACAGTAAAAAAAATAAAATCTGCATTGGAATATTCAATATATTTGGAAGAAATTGAACGTTTAAATAGGTTTATTGTCTTGCACTACCCATTAGTCAAGCAATTGACATTAACTTGTCAAGTCAACATAATGGATGCCAGTTCAAAGCAACTTCAGTACAAGGGATTTTCTTGTAATGTGTTCATCAGTTTCGTTTAATGCTCTTGGTGTGCAGTAGGGGCGAATCCAACTGATTATTTTGGAGAGGGTCATTACAGATTTTTGTTAAATAATAAACATATATGTTATAATATTGTATATTGTTTCTGTTGCGTATATATCGTACTATACAATATGATTGTTTAAATAACTATATAATAAATTCCATACCAGGTTCCATAAATAAATATTTTAATCAATTTTGTCAAATAAAAGAAGGTAACGAATCAAAACTCTAGGCCTTGGCAGGGCCCCGCTCCCCCACTTCCCCCTGGAATCCGCCACTGGTGTGATGATTTCTCCCCCATACGTCACATACAGTTTTTGACTAAATAAATAAATAAATATCCACGGCAGATAGCACCTTTTGCACCTCACCGTAATTGGAGGTGTTTTCGTTTGAACTGCCTCCCCCTGGTAGTTTTTATGGGTGGCGTGAGCGCCTTGTCCGCCATTTCCACGCAGATAGCACTTTCCGCATCTAATGCCAACTTTCGAACATCGAAAATAATGCTTTGTAGTAAGTGTACGCTCGCGATATTACATCAGCGTCATAATTCCCTCGCATACAACCGTTCTACATTGAAATGTAACTTTCGTCGAAAGTGTCTGTTAGTACATTTTGCTGGTGACCCCTTCATTTAGTTGCCATTGATATACAAAATGCAAAGTTGAAGGTAACGCTAAAGATGACTTTATTCACCAGGTAATGCAAAAGATGATATTCACGATATTCATTTAATAAATTACAACCTGCGGAAACATTACAAGCAGAGTACATTACATGAAAAACAACCACGCGCGTATTCATAAGTGTTTGCCTTCGTTTGGCTTCCCTTCCCCGTCCCGCTCGCTCGCATTAGCCCTCGGCGATGACCATATCCATCACCGCTGCCACCAGCACCACAACCTTTGCAGCTCCCCCCGCCATATCCATGCTTCAATCGCCACCGGTGCAAGGGCCACACTTCGGCAAAGCGCCCGCATCTGCCGTCCCGATCAGAGCAGCCGGCCGATAGAATTCTCCTCCAGACAGCGACTGAATTCGACCTAGCTGAAAAGCTAGTGTCGAAAATCCTGCCGCCGTCAGGACTCGAGCCTAGGACCTCCCGGTCAGAGGCGCTGCAGTGACATCAGTTGATGCACTTAGCTACCGCTCCCGGGGCTACCTCCGTTCTCAGATCCATCCTTACAAACAATCGCTATTTTCGTTCCCAGATCCATCAATCCGTATCCTCGCGCCAACTTCGTCACTCGTTATCCTTACCCAATTGTCACTCTCTAGCCTCTTCCCCATTCCGTCACCATCCGCTCTTCAACACTGTCACCCACTATCCTCGCGCCTAGCTCCCTCAGTCACAACCTCTGTTAGAGACACAGCTACTACAGTTCTTTGTGTACCATCGCCACCAGACCACTATGGTGGCTTCCATCACCGCTACTCCAGCCGTCGCTGTGGTAGCCCCTACGTCCGTAGGTCAGCCACCGTCCTTGCCGCAATCCCTACTGTCACGTCGCCACCATGACAATCACTGTCATGCTAACATAACCATTACCTGAACACCATTTCCTACATTGTTGTCGTCGTAGGAACTGGCCAGCCTACGCCTATAATGTGGTTTTTACTTTGCTGCGCCTGACATTTGATCAGCTGTTACTGTGTCGACCAATCGGGACCTTACGCGTCACTACAGTAACATCATAATGGTGGCGTTCAGCCTTCCGATTGGATGGCACCGTAACAGCTGATTTACTCTAAACGCAGCTCTGTGAAAATCGCAGTATACTGCCGTCGCCAAACTACCACCGCCTCCTCCCCATTCGATTTCTCCATCGCCACCCCCGAAAGCTTTTGCCTCCTCTATTGCCGTCATCGCGTTAGCCTTCGCCACAAAAATTTCACTCTTCCCGCAGTGTCCTCTGTTATCGTTGCTTGCAAAGCTACTCTCACCGCCAAATCGCTTTCACCTCTTCCAGAATCGTCGTCGCTCCCAGTAGCGGCTCCAACGTGTTACCCCTGTCGCCACTGCCATTCTACAATTGAAGCGCCACCGCCACCGCGTCGTTGCCATCACCGCTACTACCCCCTTGCCACCACCACGCCCCCCCCGGCGCTGCACCCATCACTCCCAGGCGCCGCGGCATACGCCCGCGGGTGCAACGCAAATTGCAGGCTCGTCGCGGCGCCTCGTGGAGCGGCAGGAAATTTACGTCCAATATCCCGGCGGCGGCGGCGGCGGGGGGCGGCGGCGGCGGGGGGGCGGCGGGGGGGCGGGGGGGGCGGCGGGGGGCGCGGCGGCGGCGGGGGGGCGGCGGCGGCGGGGAGGCGGCGGCGGCGGGGGGGCGGCGGCGGGGGGGCGGCGGCGGGGGGGGGGGCGGCGGGGGGGGGCGGATGCGGGGTGGACGCGATCGGAGAAGCAGATGCAACCGAGCCGAGCAGCAGTAAGCACGAGTCACAGCGAAGGTGAGAACCGTTGAGAGAGGGCGAAACGAAGCAGGTGCGAGAGAGGGAGCAAGGGCCATCGCCCGAGCTGAGTCACGTGATGGCACGAGGAAATTGAGAGGAAGATATGAGATGAGATGATTTGCGTGGGATGGAGTAACCGAGTCAGAAGACCGGATGAGAAGGTCGTTCTCGGTGACTATGTGTCTAGAAAAAAATAGACGTGATGGAAAAAAGGTGGGGAAATACGAATAAATGGAAATGCGAATGGTTAATTCTGGTTCCAGAGATGGCTGCAGATGGCAGTATGAGAAGCAAAATGATGATTCAGTTGAAAATGTCAAAGTTCGATAAGCATATATGCCGGAACGAAAATGACCGAAAGGATGGCAAATGGAATTGGATATTGAAGTTCATATAGGGAGATGGAACATGATTATAAAAGTGCCTTAGTTTGTAATGAAGTTGATGGTTATACGAACGTAACCGTCATGAACAGCAATACCGCCACAACAACAATTACAAACATTATGATACCTGAAGGCATGGTCAATGAAAGAAAACTATGAGACGTAAGATTCTGTCTATAAAAAATCTGCAAATCTTGTCTGACCTTCTTTCAATTTATCTCATATTTTATTCAGTATTAATACATTATGGGTTTTGTGAAAGAATAAAATAGGATATATTTAAAAGTGCAAATTCTAATTCATGTTCTCGACAAAGAAGTAATTACAATCTTAATATATTGGTAATCACTAGGGGGCGAGTTTTGATGACCTAAAACATCGCAAAAACTGATCAATAAAATGCTCTTAAAATATGAAAACGAGTTCGGATGAACAACTCAAGCTGTTGGATACGTTACTGATGTAATCAAGGCTTCTTCGAGTGAAATCAATTTGCAAACTTTTGGTTTGGACTGTTCTTTTCCAGGAAATATCTGTCTTTGGAGTTATCCCGAAATCGGGCGCACCGGCAATGACGCTGATATACGTCACAAGAATAACATCACAACGGCTGCCAAAACAATTTCTGAGCAAACAAATCGAAGAGGCTACTGAGTAATGCTGTGAAGAACATTTGTTGCATCTCGTAAATATTACTTGAAGTAAGTACCATTAAAAATGACGTTAAAATCGATGAAATCAGCGAAAATGCATTAAAATGACGGAAAGGATAAAAAATAACTTATTAGTCGAAATTGACAAAAAATGCAAAGTAATAACCTATAAAAATGGGTCTATTCCTTTTGTCATAGCATAAAATGAATTTCTATACTAAACGGCATTGTTCTGAAGTGAAGAGGAAAAAAATGACATTTCATTAAAATCCGACCCCTAGTAATCACATTAAGCCAGAAACAAGCGACCTAACTCTGCATTTGACCGATCAAAAATGGATGGCAGAATATTCAAACAGCTATGTGCAGTGCTCTCTGCCATTCGGCTGTATTTCACTCTTCTGGAACAATATTTCGCGTGGGGCGTAGTTTCGAAATTGCGGCCGACCACGCCACACCGATAGCATTCATAAAGTTGCATGTTCCAATGTTTATCTTACGGTTATCGTTTACGTTCCCCGGGTGATATTATCGGCGTCGGTTCACTGGTTCCGCGAAGGCTCAATGGAACTGCTACGATCTCACTCTTCGAAGAGAGAGCAGACCCTTACTCGTGGTGCACTCGTTTGGAAGGCGATTGACGTTTCTGAGTCAAGCTCGGCCAGTTTTTTGAATTACTACTGCGAGGAAAAGAAACAAGTAAAGGGGAAATACCGAAAAAATATTCCAGCCCTTGGTTGGGATGTTCAAGAAAGATCATTACTCTTCTACTCGAAATACTCATTTATTTTTTGTTTAAATTTTCTTAAATTTAGAGAATGTGGATATGTCCTATTTACAGGTCGCCTATAATAATATTTTAAACAACTATTATAGATTATAAGCAAAGAGTCACATATTTTGTAGTTATTCTGAGATTTGGTCATGAGAACAGCTAGAACATTTCCAGCTGGTATGATAGTCTGTTCACCAAAACACTAGGGTGTCGAAACTGAGAAAATATGATTTCTATTCATTCACGCTCCTCTTGAATATATAAGTATCTATGCGTGGCCTTGCCTCACACGACTTTGCTTATAAATATGTTTCTTCCTGCCAAGCATAAACAATATATTTTTATTAATATTTACTTTCACGTCTCGTGTAATATTCATCATACTAGTAATTTCCAGTGGCTGAATGATCATTGTAGCAACAAATAACGACCATTATGAGTAGAATCAGAGCAGACTTCTGCATCGAAAATTTTATTGTTTCGACTCGCAATGCGACTTCGTAACTTCAGTCACGTAAACCATGACATTAGGACTAAAATACTGTTTGAAGTACCACTTTTATCGAATGACTAGAACGCTGCTGGAAGCTGATTGGCGGAAGGCGACTTGCAGTTAATTACAGACTATCTCTATCGTTCCCACCACTCGTTATGATCTTTAATGGACGACTTGGGAGACTTAATAACATTTACGATGTTCTGCATTCTTTTGTCATTTTAAAAGACTCCTTGCCGTTATTGTGTCAGTCCCTTGCAGCGCTTTGGAGTCAACTGTATTGAAGAGCATTTTATTGGTGTCTAGTTATTGAACAGAACGGAAAACAGTAACGTGAAGACAAGCAAGGCTACTTTTTTTACTAACCACTTACTATTTATCATTCAATTGGTTGCTATTTGAAACACCATTTTATCTGCAGACACCGAATAGCTTGACAAACCATGTTAATACCTGCGAACAACAAAATAGACATTTGTCAGAAACAAGTATTTATCCCCTTTTCTTTTACAATTTATTTACTTATCTTTTAACTACTACTTTTAGTTTACAGCAGTATAATTTAAAAAGATTGAACTTTACATGAATATAATAATAATAATAACAACAACAACAACAACAACAACAACAACAACATGGCTTGCAGTAAACTTCCGAGCATGACTCAAGTTTTCAGAACTTGAAAACTATAAAATTTTTCTAAAGATATTACGGAACTTTAAGGTAAAGGCACCAGTAGTTGACATGTTATCAGTAGTTTTTTCCCTTTCAAATACACAACAAACCATTTAGCTCAAAATAATTGTCATACTAGTACGATAGTTACTGATTTACAATGCAGATGACTCCACCTTTCAGAAATCGCGTAAAGCGATAATTACAGGGTAATTATTTTCTTATTAATTAATTAAACTATTATATTTGAAAGTGTTAATTATTGATGACATCTCACTTACCGGTGCCTTTCCTTATTCAAAGATTATTTTTCCCTGTAGTATTTTAAACATCAATTAAAACTTCTATTAAATGTCACTGTTTTTAAATGTAAAACTCATGTGTGCTGAGAGAAGAGAATATGAAAATAAAATCTAAAAGAAACAACATAAACGAATCACATGCTACAAAGAAGTGTAAATATGATAAGAATGCCCTTTACTACAAAAAGTACATAGTCGTGGAAAAAAGAAGGTAATCATTTTAAAATGAACATCACTACATACGAATATTAGACAAAGCATACTGCAAATATTCATACAGTGTTTTCATAAACAGCAACATTCGCCATCTATCAATAGTGCCTAAAGCGCTGCAGTGCTACGCGTGGTTGGAGCAACCCCGCGAATCTGAAAAGACTGTCATTTGCTACAAAAATTACATACTAGAGGTAAAAAACAGGGAACTCATTTGAAAATGAACATCACGGCATACGAATATTAGACACAGCATAATTCAGATATTCGTACAGTGTTTCCATAAACAGCTACATTCGCCATCTATCAACAGTGCCTTAAACCGGAGCGGTAGCTCAGTGCATCAACTGATGTCACTGCAGCGCCTCTGACCGGGAGGCCCTAGGTTCGAGTCCTGACTGCGGCAGGATTTTCGACACTAGCTTTTCAGATAGGTCGAATTCAATCGCTGTCTGGAGGAGAATTCTAGCGGCCGGCTGCTCTGATCGGTAATTTTCCATGGTTTCTCCGATCAACACCAGGCGAATGCCGGAGCAGTACCAAACGGGCCACGGACCGCGCGCAATCTGTCATTCCTCTTCCTTGTCCTATCCTCTCCCCTTACACACATACTTACACTAACATGCACTACACTACCACATATTCCGGGAGACCGGTCGGGAGCTTAGAGCTTGTCCCGGCTGGGGCGGTGCCCCGCTGGTGGGAGAGTCCTGGTAAGGGGGAAACATCACTAGCCGACGGTAGGTCGGGGCCGGATCTCGCCATCCAGCGGGCGAAGATCACAGCCATCTCCCGAGAAAAAAGCATACACTACACTTAAGGGACTAATGACCAAAGCAGTTGACGTGCCCAAAAGCACGAATCAATCAATCAATAGTGCCTAAAGCGCTGCAATGGGACGCATAGTTGGAGCAACCGAGCGAATTTTCGCCTTGTCGCGAGCTGTGTGTTTACGCGTGCCAGCGCTCATCGCCGCGAATGACGACGCGGCGCCGTATTAAATGGCGATTCGCAGGCTGCGGCAGCGGCCGTCGAACGTCCGAGGGGCCTCCGGGGGAGCGGAGCGCCGAGGCGGACAAGTGGAGCAAACGGAATAAAAACGCGCGCAAGACGTGAGTCGTAAATCGAGCCCTGTCTGACTCCGCCGCCACCATCGCCACCGCCTGGCTGAGACAGCTCCGGGCAACTACATGCCACTGTTATGTTTCTGACTTGCAGGTCTTAGGGTTCGACATTGACGTTTTTTTGACTCTGGGTATATTGCTAAGTTGAATTTAGTCGCTATCTGGAAAAGAATTGTAGCGACTGGCTGCTCTTGGTTTAGCCGTAGTTTCTACAATCTGTACCAGAGGAAAGCCGGAGAAGTACCTGAGCAAACGGAACAAGGCGCATAATCTTTCCTTGCTCATCTTTGTCTCCTCTGATACACACACTCATTTACACTTCCATGCATATTCTGCCATTAATGTCGAAGGACCCGTGGCAAGGGTGGTGGCTCGCTGAGATATCTACAGAGGGAATCCACCGCAAGTCGACATGTACTAGGTTAGCGCCGGATCTCACGATCTAGCAGAGGTGAAACACAGCTACTTCCTGGAATATCACATGCAGTACACTCGCGGAGTATCAATAGCCGTTGATACCCATGGAAAAACAAAACAATCAAATGAAGAATGCGCCACCTCCGAGTCACACTCCCGCACCCTCTTTTGCCGGGGTCCCGTCCTCAACGCTCACCGCCCACAGTCCCCGCCTGTCACCCGCACCACCACCCTTTCGTATTCCGTTTACCTACCCATTGTTTGCTGCACACCACAGGTACCCGAAAACGCCAAAAGTTTTGCGGTCAATTTCCAACGCTTTCCCTACCTACTCGATTCTCTTTTATCCCTGACCTTCCACTTGATCACGATGACGGGCACTACTATCTTTAACTTTGTAAAAACTCGTATCTGATATCAGATTTAACGTAAGTGACTTTAAACAAAATCGGTTATAGCACTTTTTTTTTACAAATGCTAAAGTTACGCCTCTTTCTTACCACATACTCAAATATCTAAACACCGGCTTAAGTGGCTCAGGGCATCATATGATGTCACTTCAGTGCCTGTATCCTGTGACTGGAGTCCCGTCGGTGGCAGGATTTTCGACACTGGTTAGGTAGCTATAAGGTCGAATATTATAGGTCGAATTTAGTTGCAGTCCGGAGGAGAATTCTAGCCACCGGCTGCTCAAATCGATAGCTTCCCTTGGTTTCTCTGATTAACACCAGGCGAATGCCCGAGCAGTTCTATACCGAAAGGTCTACGGTCAGCGCGCGATCTTTCCCTCTCCTGCCTTGTCCTATCCTCACATATTTCCTACACACCTGTGCCTGCCCTATATTACCACACATGTCTGTCAGGAGCCCGGTTATGGGGGTCCCCCGCTGGGGGATACCTTGTTGAGGAAAACCCCGATGCAGGCCTGTAGATCGGTGTCGGATCTCGTCGTCTAATGGGGGAGATCACAACCACCTCCCGGGATTCAGTACACTTACGGGACACATGACCGTAGTAGTCGACGCGCCCGGAAACTCTATCAATCAAGAACCTAAAACAAAAATTCTGTAAGTATATCAATCCTATCACAAAGAAATTAAAATGTAAAATATCTACTGTTTCATTAATTGTTGGTGGAAATTTGAACACTCTCAATAAATTTCGTATTTTAAACCGCTTTAAAGTAGCATGGGGACAGAGATTGGAGTGGCGAAGGCGCTGTCCATACATTACGGGCGACGATTTTTGGCTCCCCGTATCCCCTTAGTGAGATGTGAGATTTGCCTCGACCCCCTTCTAATTTCACGTGAAATTTTTCAAAATGCGTATTTTTAATGTAAATACGTTAATTTGCGATTAACTGGGATTTATTTAAAAATAATAATTATTAAATAAATCAGTAACTTTTCTTTAAAATTTCAGTAAAAATACAGGTAATGAGATTTATCTCATTAATGATAAAATTCATAGATCTCATTAATGATTTTATTTCATTCTTTTTCTCAGTATACTATGCTACTTATTGTAGCATTCACATAACCGCGATAACAAATATTGTGCAAGATTTATCCATATTTTAGTACAGAAACGTGTTTTACTTCAATTGTCTCATTTTCTGGCAACTTAGCACTGTTTTTAGCGAAAAAAATTACGTGATATTTGCCGAGACCCCCCTCCCCCCACGTAAGATTAGGTGAGATTCGCTTGACCGCCCCCTCACCCCCTAAAGGCCACACGTCATTTATGAATGACCCCTAAGTCGGAAGACATGTCGACTGGGCCAAATCAGAGGTCAGCATGACGGCGCCTCGGCGAACCGGCTCGGCGCTCCGGTCCGTCGCGTTGACGCTCCGCGCCGCGGCCCCCTCCGCCCCTCGGGCAGCGCTCCGCGCGGATTTATGGCCGCGGCGGAAGTTTTAATTATTCCGGGGCGGGCGGATGCGCGGGCGAGGGCGTCTGAACGCCACGTGTGCGGGCGCTGCTTGGAGAAGAAATGTGTGGAATGGGCGACAGATGCGACATCGCCAACAACACATCAATATTAAAAATGAATACTCCCATGTTCATAAAACATCGCTTCTAAAATTGATGCTTTTAAATAGCGATGTTTTCAGAACTCGTTTATTGACGTCTAACATAAAAGTAGGCTTGTGGAGGAACAATGAAATTGGCGAACGCGAATTGTTTGTAAACATTATTAGAAACCGCTCTTACAAAATTAACACTCATTCACATCCGACAGTCGCCATGTTATATTTTTAAAATTTAGAATCACAACACAGACACAAGAAATAATAAAAAGAGCAACTGACACAATTCAAAAGTGAAATTTATCCAAATAATGACATTCACAATGAATTTTTTTTCAGTGAAGTTTCTTCTGTGAAGAATTATTTGTAATAAAAATATGAGAGAAATCAAGTGCAGTTGGTTATGCCCTTGTCTTTGAAAATTGTCTGTCAGAGACAACAAAATCCTATCAAGCAAATTAACAAATAAAATAAAAAAGTCTACTAATATTTGCTATTATGCGTTTTTAGAACTTGGTTTTACTCTCGCTCCAAGAGTTTACTCCATCCATTTATCTTTTCGGCAAAAAAAGTAAATTTTCATGGCCAAATATGCACTCATAATATATATATATATATATATATATATATATATATATATATATATATATATATATATAATATAAGTAAAAGAAAGCCGATGGAACATTTTTAAAATTTGTCAAAATTCCTTAGTCTTGTTTAGAATAAATGGACATATTTATTGCACATTGAAAATTATTCTGAGAATGATAATCCTTCATATTTAGTGGGTATATTCATTAAGGCAACGTTATACTATTTCATAATTTTCGCGCATTGAATAGAACTAATAAAATCCCATTCTCTCAACGGATGACACGAACAGAAAAGAGCACAAAGGAGTGATACGCATCGCTATCACTAGAGAGTGGTTTTTGTGTAGGGTCGAAGAAGCAGTACAAATACCAGTGTACAGAATCAAATTAAAGCTACACATCTTAGTGTGGAATACACAAAATCATAACTCTGGATTCCAATATTTTTATGCAAAAAAAAAAATGCCAAAATTTTATGCAATTCCAATAGCACTTTTTATATTATTATAATGGTTTTCATATTCCAATAGTACTTTTTATCAGTACAATTTGTGGCGTACTTCACAAAAAGAGTACAAAATGTAGGGTCATGATTTTCATTCAGCGAATTTTCTGACACCGTGGGTTCTGACAACTTCCAAATCTCAAGCACACTTTGTCATTTAGTGACGATATCCGACACCTAAACGGAACAAAACAGCTTGTTAAGAGATTGACAAACGCACTGCTTAATGCATTGTCGCTAAGGGTTTTATTGTTATTGCCACGATATCACAGTGAAATGTTGATTGTGATAATCGCGTTTCAACATTCGCTGGTTGAATAGTGGGGATCGTTCCGCGAAGTAGGTCACCGGCTCAAAAAGCGCGTAATTAGTGATGTGGAATGGCGTGAAGCGCCGCCAGCCGAGGCGCGTTCCCGGGGCCGCACGGGGCGCCGCCCTTTCCGGGAGCGCGTTATTGCAGGGCCGCCGGGGTTCATTAGCGCGCCTGCCACCGCCATCGAAAACCGATGCGGGCGACCCGCTCTCAGACACTCCCGTGCGCACCCGCTCGCTCCCGTTCACATCCGCCTGTTCAACCGGGAGCGGTAGCTCAGTGCATCAACTGATGACACTGCAGCGCCTCTGACCGGGAGGTCCTAGGTTCCCACTCCCCACGGTGGCAGGATTTTCGACACTAGCTTTGCAGCTTTCTGTCGCTATCTGGAGGAGAATTATAGCGGCCGGCTGTTCTGATCGGTAGTTTTCCGTGTTTTCTCCGATCAACACCAGGCGAATGCCGGAGCAGTACCCTACCAAACGGGCCACGGACCGCGCGCGATCTGTCTTTCCTCTTCCTGGTCCTATCCTCTCCCCTTACACACACACACACACTTACACTAACATGCACTTCACTACCACATATTCCGGGAGGCCGGTCGGGAGCTTTGAGCTTGTCCCGACTGGGGCGGTGCCCCGCTGGTGGGAGAGTCTTGGTTAAGGGGAAACCCCACTAGCCGACGGTAGGTCGGCACTGGATCTCGCCATCCAGCGGAGAAAGATCACCGCGCATCTCCCGAGAAAAAAACATGCATTAAGGCCCATTCACAATGCAAACATAAGCATAAGCATGGCGTTAACATAAAAGTAAGGACTACGTCTACAAGTGGACTCATTCACAATGCGTTCGCATAAGCATAACACATAAGACGTTAACTTAAGAGCTTGCAAGCTTCAAGCTTCTGTGCTATGCTTATGTCAGACATAAGGAATGAGCCAATCACAGTTCGTTAACTCAAAATCGAGTATCGAAGTCGATCGTGTCGATTCGTGTGCTGCGTCTCACAGCCAATAGAAACTCTTATTTTGCCTGTGTTTATGTTCGACATTGTGAATACGCCAACTCTTCGCTTGTGTTAATGTCTATGTCTATGTGTTATGCTTATGTTTGTGATTGCATTGTGAATGGGCCTTTACATTAACGGGACTAATGACCAAAGCACTTTACGCGCCCGGAAACACGAAAAAATCAAATCAAATCAATCCGCCTGTTCCCTTCACTCCCGGCCATTCCCGTTTGCTCCCGCTCCCTCCCGTTCACATCCGCCTGCTCCCGTTCACTTCTGGCCATTCCCGTTTGCACCCGCTCGCTCCCGTTCACATCCGCCTGCGCTAGTTCACTCCCGGCCATTTCCGTTTGCACCCGCTCGCTCCCGTGCACTCCCGCCCGCCTCCTCCAGCCTTCATGTTCGCCTGCCCCTCGTTCTGCCCGCCTCGCACTCTGGTCCTTCTGCTTCTGCCCAGCTTCCTTTGCTCTCTTCTTCATCCCTCCGCGCCCCATTGCGACATGCAGCCCAACGCCTAGCGCTGTCTCGCCCAGTCACCCTCACCCGTCTCTCGCCTGCCGTCCTCCCCTCCGACTATCGTCCCTTGTAACCTTGCCCCTGACCGCCCCATCTGTAGCACCCTCCAAGCCCAGCCACTCCATTCTTCCCCGCCCACAACAACGTACCGTTCTCCTCACTGCCCCACATTGCCTCGCTTAGTCGTGCCCCGTCACAATCCTGCATCGTCGCGTTCCCACACCACACCTCGTTCCATTCGCCTTGCCCTACCTTATCACCCCGCCGTACTCTGCTGTACATCGACCCGTCCTCCCCCCCCCCTACACCTGGCCTACACCGTCGTTCCCCCCTCTCCCTTCTCCCACAGAGCACCAAACCTGCCGATCCGTACCATTGCATTGAACTCTGCTCCATATCACCCGTTCCAGTCTACCACGCGTCGCTCGCCCGGTTTTTTTACTGTCACCGCCACCGCCAGCGCCACCGTCACCACTCCAGCGGAGCGACTGCACGCGTCAAAGCGCTCCACAATCGTCACAATGCGATAGGTTTACGCGTTTGCTTGGCAAAGCGAGCAATAGTGAGGCGGCGGTGTGCTTTCCGCGTGATTGTCGCCTTGTGTAGAGCGCACGGGTGTTGAATAACATTTGAATTCGTCCACTAACAAGTGACACCTCTGTTGTATCGGGAATTCTCTACGTGTTCTCACTTTCATCGTTAGGAAGGAATATTATTTTTAATACTGTTTGCAACTAAATATTTGATACGAAAAGATGGATTGTTCACGCATATGATCGTCAGTAATAATGCAATTTATCATATTGATGGATTTTCTTGGTTATATTTATACTTTTACCTCAGTCCAGACTCGTGTAGTTCCATAATTTTCACAGTTGCCTGAATCAAGAGAGAATTGAGACAACTGTAAAATGATTATTGTATTATTTCCAGGTGTATTGAAGTATTTTGGAAACACCTTTTGTGTTTCATTTTCATTAATTACCCGCAATGTATGCTTCACGTTACCTTTCGATAAGAAGTGATTTTATAATTTGGCCCGACATAGTAACCATTTTAAAAAATATATAATTTTTTTATTGCTGTTGTTCTACAGTCTGACTTGCTAGTCGGAAGGAAATCGCACTGGACTGAAGAAAATGAGTACACATGGGCACGAGAGGGTGGAGGCGGAGGCCCGAGAATGGCCGAGTGGGGAGAAGTTTAAGCAGCGAGATTAGTGATCGCAGAAGTGAGTGAGAGGAGGAGAGGAGTGAGTGAGAGGAGGAGAGGAGTGAGTGAAGAGAGGACTAAGCGAAGAGGGGACTAAGAAGAGGAGAAGAGTGAGCGGAGGCAAGAGAGCGGGAGAACAGTGGGTTCATATGTGTGAGACGAGACGGAGAGTGAGCGGAGATGTGAGTAAGCGGAGAGAGGAGTGAGCGGAGAGGGGAGTGAGAGGAGAGGAGAATGAGCGGAGAGGGGAGTGAGCGGAGAGGAGAGTGAGCGGAGAGGGGAGTGAGCGGAGAGGGGAGTGAGCGGAGAGGGGAGTAGGCGGAGAGGGGAGTGAGAGCGGAGAGGGAGTGAGCGGAGAGGAGTAGGCGGAGGGGAGTGAGCGGAAAGGGGAGTGAGCGGAGAGGGAGTGAGCGGAGAGGGGAGTGAGCGGAGAGGGGAGTGAGCGGAGAGGAGAGTGAGCGGAGGGAGTGAGCGGAGAGGAGTGAGCGGAGGAGGAGTGAAGCGGAGAGGGGAGTGAGCGGAGAGAGGAGTGAGCGGAGAGAGTGAAGCGGAGGGAGTGAGCGGAGAGAGGGGAGTGAGCGGAGAGAGAAGTGAGAGGAGAGAGGAGAATGAGCGGAGAGGGAGTACAGGCGGAGAGGGAGTGAGCGGAGATGTGAGTAAGCGGAGAGAGGGAGTGAGCGGAGGGAGTGAGAGGAGGAGAATGAGCGGAGAGGGGAGTGAGCGGAGAGGAGAGTGAGCGGAGGGGAGTGAGCGGAGAGAGCAAAGGCGGAGAGGGGAGTGAGCGGAGGAGTGAGCGGAGAGGGAGGTGAGCGGAGGGGAGTGAGCGGAGAGGGGAGTGAGCGGAGAGGGAGTGAGCGGAGAGGGGGTAGGCGGAGAGGGGAGTGAGCGAGGAGAGGAGAGTGAGCGGAGAGGGGAGTGAGCGGAGAGGGGAGTGAGCGGAGAGGAGAGTGAGCGGAGAGGGGAGTGAGAGCGGAGAGGGGAGTGAGCGGAGAGGAGTGAGCGGAGAGGGGAGTGAGAGGAGAGGAGAATGAGCGGAGAGGGGAGTGAGCGGAGAGGAGAGTGAGCGGAGAGGGGAGTGAGCGGAGAGGGAGTGAGCGGAGAGGGGAGTGAGCGGAGAGGGGAGTGAGCGGGAGGGAATGAGAAGAGAGGAGAGTGAGCGGAGAGGGAAGTGAGCGGAGAGGAAGTGGCGGAGAGGGGGATTAGAGCGGAGAGGGGAGTGAGCGGAGAGGGAGTGAGAGGAGAGGAGAATGAGCGGAGAGGGGAGTGAGCGGAGAGAGGAGAGTGAGCGGAGAGGGGAGTGAGCGGAGAGGGGAGTGAGTGGAGAGGGGAGTGAGCGGGAGGGGAGTGAGCGGAGAGGGAAGTGAGTGGGAGGGGAGTGAGAAGAAAGGAGAGTGAGTGAAGAGAGGAGTGAGCGGAGAGAGGAGTGAGGTGAGAGAGGAGTGGGGGGAGAAAGGAGTAAGCGGAGGAGGGCGAGCGGAGAAAGTGGAGACGAGTGAGCGGAGGAGAGTGAGCGGAGAGGGGAGAAAGTGGAGATACAGGCGGGGAGTAGAGTGAGCGGAGAGAGGACAGGAATGAGCGGAGAAGAGTGAGCTGAGGAGAGCGAGCGGAGGAGAGGAGAGAGCGGAGGAGAGTGAGCGCCAAGAAGTGAGCGGAGGAGAGTGAGTTGAGTGAAGTGTGAGAGGAGAGAGCGGAGGAGAGTGAGCGGGAAACTAGTGAGCTGAAGAGAGTGAGCGGAGACAGTAGTGAGCTGCGGGGAATGAGCGGAGGGAGGAGTGGGCGGGGCAACAGTGGGGAGGGAGGAGAGGGGCGGGTGGCGCTGGGGCTGGAGGTCGCCCGCGTCCGGCCGGCGCGCGTTATTGCCTCGGGCCTCCCTTCAGGATTCGCTGGCGTCGCGTCGCGTCGCGCTCCGCTCTTTTCTGCTTTTCAAAGCGCGCGACCCACTTCTGCGGACCCCTCGCAGATGTTGCATGCCCTGCATAAAGAATGAAGTCCACAATTGCTTTTGCAGGCGCAATATATCTGCCGTGCTGATTAAAATGCAATTGCGGAAATACTTGCTCCTCGCGAAACGCGAAAGTAAGCGTAAAAGTTCGTGCTGGCATAGAAATGGCGTGTTGTTATCTGCGAGTCGCAAAGTTACATTTTTATTTGTTCTCTCGGATAAATTCGCACTAAGTGCGTAATAACAGGCGACATAAATTTAATTGGTGTCTGGTTTGTAGATTTACATAAAGGACCAACATTTGTTTCTCCCCACAATGAAATGCTGTCAGTATCAATGTTCAAATACTACAAAAAACTCAGCGTGTTTAAATATTTTTTTCTCTCATGCGCTTAAAGAGAGAATAAATAAAATATGTTTACATTTTTATCAACGCTGTTTTAAATTAGTCTTTCGTGAGCTCCACTCTGTAACAGATATGAAGGCGAAAGAAACAAAAAAGTATGTGTACAACATATATAATCTGTTTGCTGTCACTCAGTTTACCAGCATTTCAGAGTAATCCTCAATATTTCGGAAATATTAGCCACCTGGAGGATTTTTTCGATTTTCGGGCAACAGAATATAAATCAATGAAATACTTTGAATTTGTTGAGAAGTAAATTTAAACGAGCCGATTGGAATATTCAGGTCAAAAAATGTATTTATAATATTGATGAGATTTACTAGAAAATCTTTAGTAGAGATGACTCAGTAGTTCCGTTTTGATCCTCATAGGTGAGATAGATAATTAAATTCTGGATTTAAGAATAATTTTAGGAAAGTTTGGTCACTGAAACAAAGAAAAACGATGCAAGAGTAGATTACCTGATAATTTCCTACCCGATTCGTTTCGGATTTAAGTGAATATTAAGAGGGATAGACAGTCAACTCTTCTCATATGAATGTACTTATCATAACAGGTCGTAACCATAAAGCTAGCAATGCAGAAAAATGATAAACATAAACTGTGAATGTTTAATTGAAACTTCAGCATTCCATAAACATATGCTAATCAATAGATCCATGGATTGGTCAAGAAGTTGAAACAATGACAAAGAGTATTTCTGAGAAAAATGGTAGGGTTAAATCAAAATCACCAAAGGTATCTCTGTAACAAAAATCATACATTTACTTCAGTAACATATTTTCTACAAATTGTCTGATTACTTCTAGTTGTACGCATGCAAGTCCACCAACGTAAAGAATTAACACTTTCAAATGATTGAGAAAATACGATTTTCGTGTCCAATCATCAAAAATACAGCTGGTAAAACGTTAAAAAGTATCATGAAGCATATTGTGGATCCGCAACACCATGCCAAAAGGCCAAAACATATGGATGCAGCACTTCTAACGTTGCGCTCAGCTGCCGTACGCTCTGTTGATCAATGGAGTCACATTTGACCGAGAGAACAAGAGCAATCGTCTTCGATCTTAAATACATATGGCAATGTTGACTCAAAAAGAAGCAAAAATCATAGTGTCCTTCTGGAAGTGAAACGGCAAAAATGTATGAAAACGGCACTTCTAATGCGGAGCATACTGCCGTACCCTATAGATAAATGAATTCGCTTACTTGCGAGTTAGGAACACAAATGGTCTTCAATAAAATACATGCTGGTTAACAAGTTAAGAAGATTAAAGCGCATTCTCGAGATACAACCACAGAAGAAGTCAAAACAGCACTTCTAACGCTGTACGTGACAGCATTTCCTTCAGTGTATTTATGGGTTCACATACTTTCGATTGAGCGAGGAACACCAATCGTCTTGGATCCTAAACATAATGCCGGTGGTTGTAGTGGAGGTGGAAGTAATGTTAAGTTGACAAGAATCACCAAGCAATTTCTGGAACCGCAATGGCAAAAAGGGGCGAATCCAGCAGTTTCAGCGCTATACAGAGCTGCCATACCTCAGTCGATCATTATTACTTCCCTTACATTTAACTGAGAGGGAATCCCGTGGAGGTGATTGGTTGGTTGATTTAGTGATACCGGGCACGTCAAGAGCTTAGCTCATTAGTCCCGTAAGTGTAGTGCATTTTCCCTCGGGAGATGGCGGTGATCTTCCCCCGCTGGATGGCGAGATCCGGCGCCGATCTACCGTCAGCTAGTGGGGTTTCCCCCTAACCAGGACTATCCCACCAGCGGGGAACGGCCCCAGCCGGGACAAGCTCTAAGCTCCCTACCGGCCTCCCAGAATATGTGGTAGTGTCGTGCATGTTAGTGTGTGTGTGTAAGGGGATACGATAGGACAAGGAAGAGGAAGAAAAGATCGCGCGCGGTCCGTGGCCCGTTTCTTAGGGTAGTGCTCCGGCATTCGTCTGGTGATCGGAGAAACCACGGAAAACTACCGATCAGAGCAGCCGTCCGTTAGAATTCTCCTGCGGCTGTATTCCACCTAGCGATTCGAAAGCTAGTGTCGAAAATCCTACCGCCGTCGGGACTTGAACCTAGGACCTCCTGGTTAGAGGCGCTGCAGTGACATCAGTTGATGCACTGAGCAACCGCTCCCGGTCCGTTGTGATGAAACGTTAAAACGAAGTCCGGAGCATATTCTGAGACTGCCAGCCCGAAATGTGTGAATGCAGCACTTCTGGCGTTGCGCGCAGCTGCCGCCTCCCACCCCCTACCCCAGTCGATCAGTCGCCCGGGCGAGGCCTGGCGATGACACTGACCCACATCGCCGTGGCGGGGGGGGGGCGGGGGGGGGAGGCGTCCGCGACAGCTGCTGCTGCCGCCGCCGCCTGCGAGTGCCCACATCGATCGCCAAAGCAGACACCTCTGCGCATAACGCCTGCGCGACCCACATCCCGCAGCGGACGGCGCGGCGGCAAGCGGAGCGCGGGGCAGACACACACACACACATGCGCTGTGACTGCTCTTATCACCTGGAGCAGCAGGCGCGGCTCATCTTGTTTGCAGCAGGACACAACATATCGTGGGCTGAATATGTGGCTGTGTGGCTATCGTGGGCTGAGTCCTGCAGTTCCAAAAACACATCCGGTCTTAGACTATTCTGGTTAATTCATCCATGAGTAACCTATCTTTCCGTCTCTCTCGATCTCTGTCTCTCCCCACCTCTCTCTCTCTCTCTCTCTCTCTCTCTCTCTCTCTCTCTCTCTTTCATATATACACACAAATCATACAAGATATTCTTAACTTGCGGAGCAGCACACAAAGCCATGCACCCTTGTACGATTAATTGTAAAAACTAGTCCAATGTCAATGTTTCTGCATATTAGCAATGTAGAACACTCCATCTCCTACCACTCTTTGGTTGTATCCTGCCTACCAGGCCTCTTCCTTCCATGTATCTCTGCCCCTCTTTTCTCTCTCTCATTCTCTTTCACCAACATATAAGCAGATATTTAAACGATCGATATATACACATACAAACAATTAATTAATATATTAAAATTCATTCGGTAACACGAAATAAGTATAGCGCCATTGCTAACCTTCCTCTGTGACACCGAAAACTGCCGTCATGGAGAAGAATAAGATTAGGCTATCCATTCATCATGATAGAATTCCTCATGTCCAAATTCCTCATTCCTCATTCCAGAATATTAATTTTTTTTTTTTTTTTTTTTTTTTGAAAATTCACAGCAAACTTTCTTATAGCGGGTCATTAGAAGAAGTAGGGGGATCGAGTGACATTCAAGTGATATATTTACTTCGACGATAGTCACTTAGTTGCTGTTTGATTTAGATTATTTAGCATCGATTGGTGAGTCTTTTCATTGACATCATCAAGGAGTTTGCTAGCTGCAAATTTTGCTTTGTTTATGCTTGAAATTCATTCAATCATGCGTCAAATTTTCGAATCTATTTACTGATATAGTTTTTATGCGTAGGTTTCTGTACATGTCGTTTCTTATACACATCTCGATGAACTGATAGTACCTCACAAACAAAATTAGTCAAATATCGTAAATCACATCGCAAGAAAAATGAAAATTCTTCCAGTAATTGTTCTTTGTACGACTTGAGTTGAATAGAATATTTGACTTACAAATACTTAACATAAATTTACCACTTTAATGTTTGCTTATTTAGATTACTTTTTTTATTACGTAACGAAGTGTTTACAATTACGGTACTACAACGCCAGATAGATACTGCACAAATTTATAAACTATAATTATTTTTAGCTACAAATGATTATGAGATTTAATGCACATCTACCGGAATGTGAAGAAAGATCAAGAATCAGCACAGAAAGACAAAGATGAAGAAGCTACAGCAAATGGCTTTAAAAGAAAGTTGTTGATAGCAGAATCTATTCATAAATGATATTCGTGAAACAGAAATCTTCTTTCCCAATATGTATTGGGTAGAAGGAAATTAAGTTACATTTATAGAAGTTTGCGAGGGATCTAGATTGCTTCTAGTTATAGGATGTTTTGTTTTAAAGTTACAGGGTTTGTATTATTTCAAAATCAATGTAGAACGAAAACTATGAGACTTATAGAGCCTTTTGACTCGTAAAACTTTGAGTAATCGGTATTCGACGGCATTTTATTGACAGCGTGTTGTTATTCAGAGACAAACGAACCAAGCGCCTCACATCTGAAGAGTCGACACATTAAACATAAACATGCATTCCAACTCCCTCCCGGGGTTTATGACCATTTAACCGCCCTCAACGAGGCACGTCCTGCCGCGGCTGGGCGTACGATTCCAAACATGGGGATCTGGGAATTGATGGCCAGGCTGGGCAGGTCAACGGCCGCGCGGGCAGGAAACGCGTTTCAGAAAAGAGACGCGGCGGCGGCGGAGGCGCCACCGGTGAGGATGGCGGGGGGAGAGGGAAATGAGCGGGTGATTGCGGCGAGCGGCGCGAGTCCAAACAAAGGCTGGAACAATAGGTGGCGCCTCCCACGCCGCGCCGCTCGCCCATTAGCATGCGGCGGGAGGCGACTTCGGGGGGAGGCCTCGCGACGCTACGGGCAGATCCGCACCGCTGCCGCATGTCACGTGCTGCGTCCTTCTTCTCGAAGCCCCCTGCCGCCAGGCACCGGGAGAGGTGGCTCAGGGCATCAACTGATGTCACTGCAGTGCCACCGAGCGGGAGGTCCTACGCTTCCTGTGACTCCCGACGGTGCCAGGAATTTCGACACTCGCTAGACAACTAGGTGGAGTTCTGTCGCCATCTGGAGGAGGATGCTACCGGCCGGTTGCTCTGATCGGTGGTTTTGCGTGGTTTCTCCGATCAATACCAGGTGAATGACGGAGCAATAACCTGCCAAAAGGATCAAGGACTGCGCAGGAACTTTCCTTCCCGTTTCCTGTCCTAACCTCATCTCTTTCCTCTCAAACACACACACGTACATACACTATACTAACATACATGCTGGGAGATCGGTTGAGGGCTTAGAGTTTGTCCCGGCTGGGGCGATGCCCCGCCGATGGGTGATATCTGGTTGGGGAAAACCTCACTAACCGACAGAAGATCGACGCCGGATCTCGCCATCCAATGAGGCAACATCACCGCCACAGCCCAAGAAAAAACATTCACTGCACTTACGGGAATAACGTCCTTCATCGTTGACGCGCCTGGAATGGCATGGCTCCGTGCATTGCGCCCGGCTGGCATGGCTCCATGCGACAAATCTTGTTGTAGTCTCTGGTCACCCAAATTCCTAGGGCCCGAGGTCCTACAGTGGCACGTTTACGACACCATCTAAAGAGCTAGGTCGAAATCAGTCGCTGTCCGGAGGAGAATTTTAGTGGCCGGCTGCTCGGATCGGATAGTTTTTTTTCTATTTTTTCTTATCAACATCAGGGGGAGCCCATACCCTAAAACACAGGTCATGAACCGTGCGCGACCTTTCTTTCTTCTTCCTTGTCTATCCTTTCCCCTTTACAAACACATTCCCTACACTACCACATATGTCGGGTGCTTAGAGCTTATCTTCTGAGATGGTGCTTCGCTGCGGAAGATACTTGGAGGACAAATATCCCACAAACCGACGCCAAATCCCATGTTTTAGAGGTGACGAAACACTGCCACATCCCGAGTAAGAAACACTATACTTACGCGACTAATAATGATCAAAGTAGCTAACGCGCCAGAAAACACTAAAAGCTCATTCGCTTCCTCGTTCGAACCCGCCTCAGATACCTACGGAGAATTATCATTGTAATATTTTGGATCTTTCAAAACAGTCTCAATAATTCATTATATTATTCTTAAATTTTTTGCTCTATTTTGCAGAAAAAGAAAGTAACGAAGAACGTGGTTAAGCGCTGAGATTTCTTCCATTGCACGTTGGTGGACTAGCCTATATTCCCCAAGATTTCATGACTCACTTGTTACACGGTATTAGATACAAATATATTAACTATTCTCACAGCCAGATAATCGTCCTATTTATCAATAAGAGATTCGTTTCTTCAGTTTTCAAATGCTATTATTTTCAGGAATTACACAGATCAGGTCGATGCTTCGTTTCCGTATGAGCTAAAGGGAGCGGCTCTCTCTTACGTTTTTAAGTAAGGACTATTACGGACGGGAGGTCCTAGGATCGAGTCCTGGAGGCGGCAGGATTTTCGGCACTAGCTTTTCAGCTAGGTCGAATTCAGTCGCTGTCTGGAGGAGAATTCTAGCGGCCGGCTGCTCTGATCGGTAGTTTTCCGTGGTTTCTCCGATCAACCCAGGCGAATGCCGGAGCAGTACCCTATCAAACGAGCCACGGACCGTGCGCGATCTGTCCTACCTCTTCCTTGTCCTATCCTCTCCCCTTACACACACACACACACACACACACACACACACACACACACACACACACACACACACTTACACTAACATGCACTACACTACCACATATTCCGGGAGACCGGCCGGGAGCTTAGAGTTTGTCCCTGCTGGGGCCGTGCCCCGCTGATGGGAGAGTCCTGGTTAGGGGGAGAACCCACTAGCCAACGGTAGGTCGGCGCCGGATCTCGCCATCCAGCGGGGAAGGATCACCGCCATCTCCCGGGGGGAAACATGCACTATACTAACGGGACTAATGACCAAAGCAGTTGACGCGCCCGGAAACACGAAAAAATCAATCTATCAATCAAACTATTACGGAAACACTGCTTCAAACAATACAAATTTCGGCAGATATCTTATGTTCATTCGGATTTTTGGGCAATGAAGTCTTGAAGATGAACTAAATTGTGAGCAACTTTCAGATTATTACATCTACTAAGGGTTTCAGGAAATGCTGTTGCCTCTACGTCACCGCTGTCTCCAATTACCATGGGAAATACTGGCACCGATTTCCCTTGCTTCTAGCGGTCCACCGTCCTCTGAAGACAACTTTGTTCCACCAAATTACATCCAAGAACCTATTTGCATGTTTGCCCAGAACCGGTTGTGGTGTGTTTTGGGACCGGAACGCTATATTCTTTGGAGTTTATTTAAGTTCTTATCAGTTTTGTCATAGTTTCTTTGTTACGCCTTTTTGCTCTTTTTTGGTAAATTGACATAAGTGTATTGATAGAATTGGAGTTTAAATGATTGATTTCTCGATATTTAGAAGGTAAAGAAATTAAGAAACAATAACAAACCCATTTGTTTACAGTCGGATGCCACTGGAGAATTAGAAGAACAGGAAACATGTCACATATTTATTGCAATCACTTATTCGTTGTTTTCTTTTCATTCGGTAATCCTTTCTTGGCTAACTAATAGACAAAAGAAAAGGATTGAACCCCTTATTTATTTTTATGAATCCAAGTACAACATCATGAGAAATTAAGCGATCGAAAAAGGAGAGATGACTTGGCGATAAATTATCGTGATTTTAATGTATGATGTTAGTATTAAAATACATACAACATAATGGGATTTATTTCTAGGGAGAAAGTTGTTTTTAATTATAAGCTCCACTTGGTGTATCCTTAAAATCTCTAATAATTCAACCACTGAAATTAAGAATCAAAATATATATTCTTTACCAAAATATGTACTTTATGTTACGGGTGAAACAGTCAATCATTCAGATTCTGTCAAAAGGAAATCCAAAACGTACTAGCCTTTGAGAAGAACGGAAACAAAACATCGACAAGCTTTCCATCATTACAGATTCTCTTTAATGAGCAAAAATCCGCAACTGTGTCCTCCCGCAACAAAAACACGAATCCTAATCCAATTCCGAGAACGAGCTCTGCTTCGCGTTCGGCTCTGAATCATCAAGCAGAAAATCCGGCAGGATCTGGCGTTCCGCAGGGTGACGCGACACTGACGCTCGCAGCGGCGACAACGGTTATTACCGGAGGCAACGCCATCCCGAAGTGACGCTCCCCCGCCCAGTTGCGCCACTCGACGCAGATGGCGTTGGCAGCGCGTAGCGCCACTCGTCATTACGAGAAACAAAAGTGACGCCATTGAAAAATGGATGTGTTTTGTCGCGAGATAATGAAATTATTCTTTGTTAAACGGCGTGGGCCGCGCGTCGGCGCTCTGCTGACAGAACGCGGCTTTTGTCGAAGGTATAATGAAACCGGGGCTGTCCGTATCGCCCCGGGAGGAGGCGTGGAGTGGGCGAGGTCACGGTGGGCTCCGCAGGGGGATTGCCGATGCCCGAGATAAACGCCACCACGAAAAAAAGTATTTTCGGGTGCCGGTCCAATGGTTTTGGGGTCGTTTTATTCATTGGGGGGCCCCTTTGACCACATTAACGCACGAGAGTCCTTTGACTGCAATAACGTGTGTGTGTGTGTTAAAGATGTATGGCAATTCAAAATTACGAATGGAAATGAAGGATCGTTGGAATTCTGCAGAAATGACAGTTTTAACTTCCTAGTTGTTTCAACTTTGACACAGAAACGGACATAATTCATGCGTAGTTATTTCAACATTTTATGACAGCTGTTTTACAACACCAATGGTGCAGTTTTCTTTTCTGAATACGCTGAAAGAAAATACGAGAACATTATAACTCGCAATTCGCAGAGCTTTGCTTCGAGTTACGTCTAAAAGAGCGAGTTACATTGCAAGAAGATCCACAAAACTCGTCACTCATTGCACGTGTTACGTGATGAGCAAAGGACTCATCTCCTGGCGTAGGCGAGGAGGAAGGACGTTTGGACTTGATGATAACCCTTCCTTCGCACGTGACCACGGTTGTGATCTGCTTTTGCTTTCTTTTTCATGAAATGTGGTATGGCGATCATAAGGGGGTGAAAGATCAACGAGAGCTGGCTGATGATTCAGCTGGGGTATGTGGCAGTGTGAACAGCAAACCATGCCTCCCGTGATAAGTACATGTGGGATCAGATAAAACCAACGTAATGCCTCGCAACTGCAGAAATCGGATCAGTGTGGTTCGACTATCGTGGTTTGATTATTTTGCTTTTATGGCTACGTCAACCGATATTGATATTAGTCTGTAAGTGTAGTGCATGATATATCGTGGGAAATGGCGGAGTTTCTGACCAGATAGAACGTGAGATTCAACATTGCCCTACATGCGGAGAGTTCACCTCACACGGTGTATCCTGCAAGGGAGCACCTGCCCGGCCGAAGAAAGCTCCCAGCTCCCGAATGGTCTTCTGATACGAGTAGAAGTGGAAGTGCCTGTGTGCAAGGGAAGAGAAGGGGACAAGAATGAAGGAGGGAGGATCGCGCGCGGTCCGTGGCCCGCTTATCAAAGAACAGCTCCGACATTCGCCTTGAACTGATCGGAGAAACGACAGCTACTGATCAGAGCAGCTGGTAGCGAGGATTGTCCTTCAGAGTGCGTCTGCGTTCGACGTAGGTATCTAGCTAGCGTCCAAAATTAGACATCAGGTCTCGAATACCAAGACCTCCCGGTTAGAGACGTTGCACTTGCTTTTGCACGGAGTAATTTCAGAAAGTGGCACATTACATGTATTGGGCTTGTGAATAGATATTATTTCAGAAAAATCCAATCGTAAACCATTTGAATCATTATACCTAACGCCCTGTGGCAATCATAACAGTACCATCAAATGATTCCAACTACGTGCCAGGGTATAGAGTGTCTGAATAAATGTTGCAAACTTCTAGGGTATGGAGAGTATCGAAAATAATAACTTGTTGACATTGAATACATGATGGGAAATTTTAAACTTCCGAGTCACAAATATATTTGCCCCTGAGTGTTAGGCAATCCTGTTTGAACATGGTTTTGGCAGATAGAATAAATGTTATTAAGAGAGAGTGAGCACGTGATCCAAAGAACACCTGTTCATTCGAGATTGCTTGGGAATCAGGGGCAAATGTGACATGTGTAACTTCATTATATGAGATTTCTTACTACATGTACCTTGGCAAAAAGTGATAATTTTTCATCCCTTTGACACCCCAAAATTTCTAAAGCCGGCCTGAATAGCCGAGGTCGCTAAGCTGAAGGGCCGTAGCTGCCTCGGCTCGAATGATCGCGGGTTCGAATCCCGCATCGATTATGGATGTGTGTATGTGTTCGTGTTCTTCATATAGTTCTCCCAACGGTTAAACCAATCACAGTGGTCGTTATGTGACCCAAATGTTAAAAAGCGACCTTAAAAACGTTTTGAGCGTTTATTATGAAATATCCTGTACCACTGAGGGGCTCAGTGTAATAAGGGCAGATCCCAACCAATCTTGCATTTTCAGTTAGAAGTACGACAGTAAACTCCTGCCATATACCTATCATATGCTGAAATATCAGATGAATTGTGATACGACAAAACCCTCAAATTACAGGTTCAGAAATTTGTCCGAAGTGAACGTGAGCGAAAAAGGAAAAAGTCATTTTTCTCAAAACGAACTTCCGTTGAAATCAGCCGTTATTATTATGAGCGCCTCAATTATAGACCAAGGAAGTTTAAGAGATGATTCTCTCTATGAGCTCGTATCCTCTCTTAAAATGTGAGCCTTCATTAAATGTCTTCTAGAAGTCGATTGAGAGCACTCACACGCTTGGCCTATAGTTAGGCATTCTGTGCTCATGAGATGTAGTACCATTTGACAACACCGTTCCGTTTATCGTCGTGTCGAACAGCAGTGGCGAGCCATCGACCTCGAGGGGAACGGGGTCAGTGTCGCAGGATGCTCATTTGCGCCGAGGCGCATGCGCAGCGGCCAAAGAGATTTACGTCGCACCGCACGTGCATTGTGCGCCGCCCTAACGGCGCCCGTCCTCCCACGTGGAGCAAGTGGCATCCGGCGACGCCTGGGCGCCTCACGAACAACTCCCAGACTTTTCGCACTGACGGAATGCACCTAAATGTTTGCGACCCGTTACCCGAGTGTTGGAATGCTTAAGACAGCAGTAGCACTTTGGAGCGAACGCGTACGTACACGAAAACAAAATACACGGAAAGAAATTAGCGCATGAATCATCCAGTGCTATTTCCCCCCGTTTTCACTTTATTGCGTATCACTTAAATGATACACAGAAACTATTGTAATACTGCATACTGTAATACTGCCGATACTGTAAACTACTGTAATACTGCCGATTTTTCAACAAAAAATTGTGTTGTTTTGTGATTCGAAAAAGCGAAGTATTATTGTTCCTGTAGTCAGAACTCACGATTGGCGGGCCCTCGTTTCGGGAAAAGTGATTTAGGGCGAAACGCCTACCCGTCTAACTAGTCTCTAGTCCGATTATAATTTTTTGGGCAATTCCACTGCAGTTGTCGCAAATAAATTTAGATTACAGGTTACCAACAAACGTGTTGTGTTAGTGAATGTAAATAATGTCCGTGAAAGTAATGTATAGAAAAAAGAACAAGAGAAATCAAATATTCTTCTTAACGTTTTTTTTAATATCTTTATGAAAACACATTCGGCAGAAATGTTACGGCTAATGCTAGTGAGACACGAACACCGTCGCTTCTTGTCTGCTGGCGACACGAGCCGCAGCGGCACAATGGTGACCACAGATGGCGAAAACGTGGCCAAAACCTCAAATGGGTTCGAATTCATTTACTTAGTTGTACATGGGGGGTTTTGAGGTCGCTGATTTCAAATCTGATATCAAAATGACACAAAACAATATGGCGGATCCAATATGGCGACCGAAGATGTAAAAATATCTTTATTTAGGGCTGGGGCGTAAATTTAATGGTCATCTCCGATTGAAATAAAAAAGATAACCTTCCCTGATATTTAACATTATTGGAAGTAATCCATTATGCCACATTGTAACCTTTCTTGATGGATGACAAAATATAATATGTATAGTATTTAGTAAATATTATAATATATAGTTATATGTAATATTTATATTATAATATATATATATATATAGCTATATATAATAGTATTTATTAAATAAATAAATGAGATAAGATAAATAAATAGTAATTAATATAAATTACATAATAAAAATCATGTATAATTAAAATGTACAAACGCAGAAAAGAAAGAAAAAGAAAAGTGAGCAAACCTTACCTTTTGATGTTGACAGCAGGTAAGCGAAGGGTCGGTCACTGACATCGCCTTGTAAAGACAACAGATTTTCCTCTGACGTCAGAGGTACACTTACAGTTGGAGAGGGAGGAAAGAATGCGGTGGAAAGCAGATTTCTAAAGGATTAACTAGGTGGAATATTTTCTTTAAGGAGAAAAATCGCTATCAGTCTCGCCTTCGGATGCGTCCTCTTCGTGACTTGATTGCGATTCTTCGGAACATACAGGGAGATTCAATAATTTTACCGCTTCCGGCAACAACTCTCTGTTTTGTTTCACGGCCTGCCTTCTCATTCTTGATATGAAAAGATCAGAAGAAACTAAGAGCCGTTTGAACACATCTTCCATAGTGTTCAGCCTGGAACACTTCCGTGAAAATTCCTCTCTGTATTTTTTTATGTCCTTGTTACGTGCTTCTTGAGCTTCCTCGGACAACTGGCCGACTGGAACCAACGAACGAGCAATGACCTCTGGGCCATGAATTAGCAATTTATAACCACAAGCTGCGGATATTTGCAATAGGTGTTAGCTTTATATATAAGTTATTGAATTACTGTATTCGTTTATAAGAGTTATGAACCGTTATACGCATTTCTTATTTGTACAAAATCCCTTGAACAGAATACTTCGTATATTTCACTCTGACACCGTTCCCCTGCCAGGTGCACACGCACCTAAGTAATTATTCATAAAACCTCAAGCTGCGGATATTTGCAATAGGTGTTAGCTTTATATATAAGTTATTGAATTACTGTATTCGTTTATAAGAGTTATGAACCGTTATACGCATTTCTTATTTGTACAAAATCCCTTGAACAGAATACTTCGTATATTTCACTATGACACTGTTCCCCGGCGAGGTGCACACGCACCTAAGTAATTAGTCATAAAACCTCAGGCTGCGGATATTTGCAATAGGTGTTAGCTTTATATATAAGTTATTGAATTACTGTATTCGTTTATAAGAGTTATTAACCGTTATACGCATTTCCTATTTGTAGAAAATCCCTTGAACAGAATACTTCGTATATTTCACTATGACACTGTTCCCCGGCGAGGTGCACACGCACCTAATAATTAGTCATAAAACCTCAAGCTGCGGATATTTGCAATAGGTGTTAGCTTTATATATAAGTTATTGAATTACTGTATTCGTTTATAAAAGTTATGAACCGTTATACGCATTTCTTATTTGTACAAAATCCCTTGAACAGAATACTTCGTATATTTCACTATGACACTGTTCCCCGGCGAGGTGCACACGCACCTAATAATTAGTCATAAAACATCAAGCTGCGGATATTTGCAATAGGTGTTAACTTTATATATAAGTTATTCAATTACTGTATTTGTTTATAAGGGTTATGAACCGTTATACGCATTTCTTATTTGTACAAAATCCCTTGAACAGAATACTTCGTATATTTCACTCTGACACTGTTCCCCGGCGAGGTGCACACGCACCTAATAATTAGTCATAAAACCTCAAGCTGCGGATATTTGCAATAGGTGTTAGCTTTATATATAAGTTATTAAATTACTGTATTCGTTTATAAGAGTTATGAACCGTTATACGCATTTCTTATTTGTACAAAATCCCTTGAACAGAATACTTCGTATATTTCACTATGACACTGTTCCCCGGCGAGGTGGACACGCACCTAAGAAATTAGTCATAAAACATCAAGCTGCGGATATTTGCAATAGGTGTTAGCTTTATATATAAGTTATTGAATTACTGTATTCGTTTATAAGAGTAATGAAGCGTTATACGCATTTCTTATTTGTACGAAATCCCTTGAACAGAATACTTCGTATATTTCACTAGGACACTGTTCCCCGGCGAGGTGCACACGCACCTAATAATTAGTCATAAAACCTCAAGGTGCGGATATTTGCAATAGTTGTTAGCTTTATATATAAGTTATTGAATAACTGTATTTGTTTATAAGAGTTAAGAACCGTTATACGCATTTCTTATTTGTACAAAATCCCTTGAACAGAATACTTCGTATATTTCACTATGACAGTGTTCCCCGGCGAGGTGCACACGCACCTAAGTAATTA